>CM046871.1:6125779-6373279 GCA_025617745.1 Heliocidaris erythrogramma | reverse complement strand
CCGACCGTTTTATAAAACTATTAATACATGGTTGTGAGTTCGTACGTTAGTGCGATCCGGCAACACGCAGGTTTTTATCGTGGTGTCAAACACACTCGGCTTGGGCCTCGTGCGTATGGTACACCACGATAAAAACTTTTGTGTTGCCAGATCGCACCAACGCACTCCCAACCATGTATTAATAGTATACTATTGCCTGGGTGCCAGAAAGAATTAATGATTGCCAAATTGCACATTTACATATTCTGAATAATTTGGGTTTTTTTCCCTGAAGGTCATCCACAAAGATGCGTTAGATGTATACATTGAGCATCGTCTTCTCATGGAGCAGAGGACTAGAGGACCTAACGCTGAGCAACCCCGGGATGCAAGGAATCAGTTTCCTGCTGAGCTGATGAGAAGATAGTAGGTTCTCCTCTTTTACCTGTACTTTCCCACTAAGTTTACAAAAGTGTTTCACAACTAATAGTTCAAGAGACCAGCTTTTACTCACGGTTCTTTTTTCAACATTCTTTTATACTAGTATTAAAATCACATCAGGTTCTCATGGGGAATTTGACACCATTCAAGTGTTTACCCAATAACAGATGTTGCCAATAACCGAGAGTGCACTGCACTTTAATTTATGACTGTCATGTCTTACATATAGTGCACTGCACCCTCCCACCAACTGGCTCATAAGGAAAACAAACTGAAAATTTCCATCTCCCAAAAGGGTCTGAGAGATTTAAAGGCAATCTTTTTAAAATTTCCCTCTGTCAAATGGACTTTGCAGGCTAGGAAGACATTAACTCCAAACAAAAAAAAGAAAAAACTACTATATTCAGTTCTTTGCACTTAGTTTGATATAAATACTGCATATTTTGTTATTAGATAAGTAACAGGTTTGAATGGCTTTAGGACTGTTCATATATTAGATTTCTCTATACTTCTATATATTTTTGCACAAGTTATTCCGAAATTAATAATATGTCTTGTAGGGACTATGATTTTCTGCGATCACGGAAAACATACAGAATTCAAGGAAATGGCCCTTTCAAATGGAAAACCGATGTTTGCTAAAAAAAATTCACTTTGTGAAGAAGACCATTGGATTTCATTATTCTTCTGATGATGTATCCATTGAAATAATAGCAGACCTAAAATCAAAGTTAATAACTCCAAATAACTCTGAATTCTTAGCAGTATTCATCAGATTGTTAGGAGACTGTTTTGCATGCAAATCTTATGTAAACAATGTTTTTTCTTCTTCTGTAAAAAGTCTATGGCAAAACAGAATTTCCAATTTTCAGCCCATTTGAAACCGAATTTCATATTTTGTAAAATGCAAAAGGCCATCTTTTTCAAACTGAAAACTTAGTGCCCCTAGTCTTGTTTACCAAAAGTATCCTCAATAGTATTACATATTGTTCTCCCTGAGGGCCTTGCAATCATTATTATTACCCCTGCTTTAGCTGAGCGACCATGATAAGGTGCTCAAGCATTCAAAGAATTTCTTTCTATCGCGTACCCATTTACTTCACCTGGGTGGAGTGTGGCAAATGATTAATACCTTGCCAAAGGACATTAGTGCCGTGGAAGGGAATCGAGTCCTGTACCTTGTGATCTACTGACCACAACACCTCTAAGTGTTCTCAAATCATCCTTTCATCTGTCAATCTTTCTGGAGAAGAATACTTTCCCTGTTTCTGATTACAAAATGTATATGAGCCATCTATTGAGACTGTCATGTCATTATGATTAATATCTTTGATTTCCTCACAGTGAGCTGTACTTCAAGACACCGTCACAGCAGAAGGCGCTCTCTGTTCGTGACATCAAGGCTGACCGCATCGGCAAGCTGGTTCAGGTCAGGGGTATTGTGACCAGGTCAACAGAGGTCAAACCTATGATGACCGTCGCTACCTACACATGTGACCAGTGTGGTGCTGAGACATACCAACCAGTAAGTGGAAGAACTTATCCTAGGCTCAAGATTCAGTGCCCAAACCAAAATATTGCTAAAATTCTGTTCTTGGCACCCAGTTTTTGAATTACATGTAGCTGATGAAAACTAAAGAATATATAATCCACATCACCATCATGTCTATGAAAATAAAAGTCCTATTTGTTGCATACATGTATAACTTAATGTCTACACTGTAGTTCTGTACATTCTTTATTCTTTAAAGGGAAGGTTGAGTTCTGGGAAAGGTGAAAAAAAAATGTTTTTTGTTCTCATTCCTTTTATGTCAGTTTGGAGGAACATCATAGTAGAAATGACCCCTGAAAAAGGATTTCTCTTCAAATGCCCTTATATTCGAAATATGATGCATGTTCAGCCATGTTCGGACCGAACATTCATGCCACATTTGTGTGCAGTCCCATATACCCATTTCTGTGTGCGGTGCATGAGCTTTTGAGCAAGTTCAATTTGATGATTCCAAACCTCACAGTATACATCAATCCTTATTTAAACGTGATCAAACTTTCCCAATTGCTTCCAGACAGTTTCTGTCACAATGTAATCACATGACCAGAACTCAACTTTTATCTTTAAAACAAGTCGCACCTGGACGTAATTTGAATATCTTTTCATAGATATAAGTAATGTTTAAAAAGTAAATGATGATGAAATAATGTCCTTCTCATTTCAGATCAATTCTCCAATGTTCATGCCTCTTTTGACATGTCCAAGCCAAGAGTGTACGACAAACAAGTAAGTGGGCCAATGTTTGGTTTGCCAAGGCATTAGTCTTAGTTTGGACTTACCCAGGGGAAATATTCTGATAATTATTGTAGTAAAAGATTTTATTTGTCATAAATTTCAAATTGCAGCATTTCATTGGTGTGGCGCAGATGTACGCATCCACTTCTGCGCAGTCATTAACTAATGATGAGCTGTAAGTGTGTATTTTGTTATGACAAAATCATTTCACTGAATCAAGTTAAAATGAATCTCAGAATACCACCCTGGGTTGAGTAGTAAATTGATTGATTGGAATTAATTTGATAAGTGTACGAGCCTCTTCTCAGAGTAATGACAATTTTCAGCAGTGATCTGACATTTGCCCTTAGCTCTGTTATATTGAAGATATGGGCTTAGGGTTTGCGTGTGTTTGGGCTTTAGGTTAAAGGGAGCTTGAGTTCTGGGAAAGGTAAACAAATAATTTATGAGCTTTCTCATTCTTTTTATGGTAGTTTGGATGATTATCATAGTATATATGTCTCCTGAATAGGATTGATCTTCAGATGTTCTCACATTCAAAATATGACAAACAGCTGAAATGTTCGGGCCAAACATTCGTGTAGTGTGCGGTGCAAGTGACTCTCAGCAGGATTGAGTCTATTTCTTATAATTTTTGGTGATTCCAAAACCTTACAGCATACACCAATTCTAATGTGCTATACAATCCTCCTTTCCCAATTGCTTTGAGACAGTTTCTTTCACAATTCAATCTCATGACCAGAACTCAACTTTATCTTGAGGTTTGTGGTTAGGTTTAGTTGAGTACAGGGTTAGATTTAGGAATTTGGTTAGCGTGAGAAATTGGATTTGAAGCTATTTTTGTT
This sequence comes from Heliocidaris erythrogramma, assembly GCA_025617745.1. Classification (NCBI taxonomy): domain Eukaryota; kingdom Metazoa; phylum Echinodermata; class Echinoidea; order Camarodonta; family Echinometridae; genus Heliocidaris; species Heliocidaris erythrogramma. Next base: position 6,369,727 of record CM046871.1, on the reverse strand, counting down.
GGAAGACGCATCACACAAGCTATGCAGTACTTTGCACCCTCAGGAAAAAGTGTTTTGTGAAAAGTGATCTTTGTTGTTTTTCGTTACTCTTTATAGATCCAGTGGTAATTCCTATTCGTTCGGCAAGATATTATTCATTCTCTTTATAAAGGTGTAGTGGTCATCAGGTATCTGGTTGGAAGAAATTCCTTGAATACAAGAGTGCCTTATCATGGCAGCTTGTAAAGCTGGACTTGTTACTGAGTGCTTCATATCCTTTGGAAAAAGTGAGTTTATAAGCAATGATTGTTATTTTCCGTTACGTGATCTAGATCTGGTGGTCGCCTCTACCTCCAGACCCGAGGGTCAAAGTTCGTCAAGTTCCAGGAAGTGAAGATCCAGGAGCAAAGCGATCAGGTCCCCGTCGGTAACATCCCTCGCAGCATGACGGTTTACGCCCGGGGCGAGACGACGCGTCAGTGCCAGCCCGGTGATCACGTCAGTGTAACCGGTGTGTTCCTGCCGATGCTGAAGACTGGTTTCAGGCAGATGTCTCAGGGTCTACTTTCAGAGACCTTCATGGATGCACATGTGAGAGTTCTGTTTGTGTTTCTTGCAATGTTGAAATACACATACAGTCAAACCTGTTGTAGTGGCCACATCTATATTACATTAAAGGCCAAGTGAGGGAACCATTGACGTCACCCACTCACCATTTCTTTTGTATTTTATTACATGATATTATTTTAATTTTTCCTTGTTATAATGTGAAACAAGGTTTGATTCCTCGCTGAACATGTGTAATTGCCATTGTTGCAACCTATACACAATTCAATGAGAGCTTCCTAATTGTAAAATCTGCAGAAATTAAAATATTCTATATTTCACATAATAAAATACAAAAGAAATAGTGAGTGGGTGACGTCAATGGTTCCCTCATTTCCATACTGAGCAGGATGTGCATATATAACTGTTTTGCGAAATTAAGCGAAACTTTAAAATACCATAACTTTCTTATTTTACATCCTATTTTGATGAAATTTTCAGTGTTATGCATGTTGGATTTTTCTCTATTTATTCAAATCAACTTTTTGTTAGGGTGGACTTGGCCTTTAAGGCAATAGCCCTCTTTTTGCTCTTACATATATGTTGCAAACTTCCAACTCTCTTTCTCTGACCCTGACTTTGTGCTTTTGATTAATTTTAACATGATCTTTCATTCAAGTCTGTATGTTCTTTCTTGGAAAGCTGATGTAGGTGATTACATATAGGGTAAATTCATTCCTACGATGTATTTTTTTTTTAGTCAGCAGGTCACGAATGTAGGCCATTGTTTGAATATACAGTCAAACCTGCTTTAGCAACCACCTGTATATAAAGACCACAATTTCCGTTTCCCTTGAAAAGTGTTTCTCATTTAAACATGTAATACAGGAATCTGCACTTAAAGACCGACCACCTGCTCATAAAGACTTCATTAAGGGGTCTTTATAGACAGGTTTTACTGTATATCATTAAACTGTTTTTATCAATTGCTTCCATTTGCAGAGCATCGTCAAGATGAATAAAGCAGATGATGAAGAGATGTCAATGGAAGAGTTATCAGAGGAGGAGGTTCAACAGATTGCAGGTGAGACTCCTTTCATTGTTCAGGTTGAAGAAAATGTACAATAGATCTCGTTAACCACTGCAGGTGTGTACGCGGCGGGTGCAAGTGGACCTCCCTGGCGCCTCCCTGGCGCGTGCCATGGGTCGCTCTACGATAGGGCGATCCATGGTCCAATGAGAACAGAGTCAAAGTCTTCACATTTTAGTGGAAGAGAGAAATTTCAAGCGCGGCTATATTGGGATAAAGATGATTGGCTAATGAACAATGTTATGATAACAAAATGAAATCAGGCAATTTTTGTATTTCAGAATGCACACAGAGTGTGTGTAATCTAATGAAATACACAATGTACCTGGATGTACAGAAAATAAAATTGATAAACAGCACCTTTGAATGTGAGCTCATTTTTTATCCTTTTTTTATCTACTCTTGATTCTTTTGAATCAGGACAACTTCTATCTCACTCTCTGTGCTTGCATTTTCTCCAGTATGTTTTTGTAACTTGGAATGTAGAATCTTTGTCTACTTTTTATGACAGAAAGAATTCATGTAAAAAATTGTGGACTTGATGTATACACCAGAATCACATATTTCACTGATATTTGACATTGTAATTTGATTTTTGGTTTGCTTAAATTATGATATAATATTGACTTTTGAATTGACAGAGGAGGATTTCTATGAGAAGCTTGCCTGTTCCATTGCACCTGAGATCTATGGGATGGAGGATGTTAAGAAAGCTCTTCTTCTTCTCCTGGTTGGTGGAGTGGATAGGTCACCCAAAGGAATGAAGATCAGAGGTAAGACACTCGGTTGATCAAAGAGTGACCAGGTTAAGGGGTGGTTTAAAATATTCAATTTTAGTTGAAAAATATTTTAATTATTGTTTTGTACAAGTTTCTAAGTACTTGCAGGTGCTCCCTGACTAACCATGAAATGTATAAACTGTATTCTTTAATCTTAAAAACCCGTCTGACTGAATAAACACTCTTCCAAATGTAGCATTGGGTTGAAATGATTGCCAAAAGTCCGATGAGCAGATTATCTTTTAAAAACATATACACTGTGCCTTGTCTCTCGTTAATTTTTTTGTGTGTATATAAATATAAATTATATAATTTATCCTTTCAGGAAACATCAATATCTGTTTGATGGGGGATCCTGGTGTTGCCAAGTCTCAGTTGCTAGGATACATCGACCGTCTTGCACCAAGGAGTAAGTTCATCTACTGCCCTCACGCGAGCCCTGAAAAAATCTTGAATTTGAAGTACAATCCTTAGGAATGTGATTTAAGTATTTAATGGAACTGAATCTAAAATCTCCTAAAATGATCAATGAATTAGATCTTTTCCATATTGATCACAGTAATATTGTGCTGCTATTTGCGATTTCTTTGCGATAACTTATCTGTGACACTGGGGGAAAACATTATTGTCAGCTGGTGATTTCACTCTTTGTCTAAAATGTTGCCAACTTGGAAATTATAGCAATGCTCCTTGACTGCAACTGAAATGAGCACCAAAAAAAAAATTATGAAGAGGTTTATGCTTCTGCTGCAAATAGTCAATTTCTCAATTTAAATATAATGGAATTGGTCACAATAACTGTTGCCTTATCTGTTACAGCTTTCATTCTCTGTGAAATGATTTTCCTCCTCTAGGTCAGTACACGACAGGTCGAGGGTCATCCGGTGTGGGTTTGACCGCTGCCGTCATGAAGGACCCAATCACCGGTGAGATGATCCTTGAAGGTGGCGCCCTCGTGCTAGCTGACGAGGGAGTGTGTTGCATCGACGAGTTTGATAAGATGAACGAGACTGACAGGACAGCCATCCATGAGGTTATGGAACAACAGACCATCTCCATTGCAAAGGTAGGATTATCAGGATAGTTTCTTCAGCATGAAGCCGTTGTTCCTAATCTATAGAGTACCGAAGTGCTGACGTAGTATTTGCTCGTCACCCAGGATACTGGTTACAAACAATAGAGCCCGCGCATGAGGTTCACTGCGAAATCATTCAAGCAACGGGCTGGAGCAGGGCAATTTCAGTGTTTGGGGCTGGTGTGATCACCATGCCATTGTTTAGCACAAAATTGTATGGAACCAGCAACCTTGACAACTTGACCGGTATGACCGGTACGTCACACTTCGGTACTCTATTTGAAATCATATTGCTATTTTAAAAGTGCTCAGCTCAAGAGACTTTTTGTGACAAAATAACCATATCCACTGAGCCCTGAAAATCAGTTTGTTGAATTTCTACATGTACAATATTTAGATGATGAACTGGACAGCATCCTCAAACCTAAATGGCTGCAAAGTTTTCCTAATAAAATTGAATGGGAGGACACTGGATATAATTTTTTTTCCCCCTACATTTTAAAAACCTGTCTATTCCCAAATGGTGAAAATGATCATACTGCATTTATAATACTTTAGAACCTGCAAGAATCTTTCCTGGTTCATATTTACTCTTTTTCATTTGACATTTGTTTGATAGAAGAATAAGGTAAATAATAATTAATAATAATGGTGGCTTCTTGTATAGCACTCCTCTCTGTGACAGTCACATTGTGAAGCTCCTGGCACTCGAGCATTATTACTCCGGTCATAGCTTGTCAGCCGAATATGTAGCGCTCTAGCATATTGGGTACCCATTAACACCTGGGTGGAGAGTGGCAAATGTGGATTGATGTCTTGCCAAAGGACGTTAGTGCCAGGCTGGGATTCAAACCCTCAACCTTTTGATCGATAGTCGAGTGAATGAACCACTATACCACAAAAACCGCCATAATTATGAAAGTCTCCCTGGCCTTTTAGAGAAGAAGATCAGCATGGATATACAGTGTTTATATCATCACCTCCATTGTATTGCAAAGATTATTAATGATCCAAGCTCTTTTGTCCCTCTCATCCTACCAGGCCGGTATCATGACCTCCCTGAATGCCCGGGTATCCATCCTGGCTGCTGCCAACCCAGCCTATGGTCGATACAACCCCAAGAAGTCCCTGGAGCATAACATCCAGCTCCCAGCAGCTCTTCTCTCTCGATTTGATCTTCTCTGGCTTATCCAGGACAAGGCAGATAGGGAGAATGATTTGAGGTGTGGAAAATTAGGAACCAGGGTGGTTGAAAACTTATACCATTTTTATTATAATAAAACAACTTATTAAAATAAGTAATGTCTGCAGATATACATGTGCTACATTTGTTAAATATGCTTGCTGCCTTACAACTGTTGCCAAATATTTCATAAATAAGATAGTTTTGAAGGGAAAAGGAGAAAACTATTCAAGGCAATGCATTAAAGACACAATTCTATGGAGTAAAAATTCCATTTTTTTATCTTCTCTCTGTATAAGAGGTGATTCTTGAAAGAATGAAGGCCTCTCCCCTTATTTTGTATCATGCATTATCTGTACATGCACAATCAAATAGGAACTGCCATACTCTTTTTTTAATGTTTTTTATTGAATCCAAGCAATCATATTAATTATATATGATTACAAGGTGATTATGGATGAAAAAATATATTTTAAAAAAAAAATCAACAAATTTGACCCTGTGAAGCCACCAAGGGGTGAATGAAAACCAGCTCAAGACACACCGGCAAGGCCGACATAGACATAGATCAAAAGGCAGAACTGCCATATGTTTGTTGTACCATATAAACCTTATTTTATTTGATATTTGTTACAGGCTTGCCCAGCATATCACCTATGTTCATCAACATTGCAAGCAACCTCCAACACAGACCAACCCTCTTAACATGAATCTCATGAGGTAAGTATCTGCTTTGAGAGAAACTTAAAGGGGAAGTCCGGTCCAAAAATTACTTAGTTTTAATAGAAGCAGAAAAATCAGACCAACCAATCAAAAAAGGTTTGAGGAAAATCGGACAACTAATAAGAAAGTTATTAATTATTTAGTGGCATGAAAAACTGGGGAAACAATGAAAATCAGTAGACAAATTGGCAACTCAGTCATGGGTATGTGATGTCATTGGTACACAACTCACCAATTATTTGTTTATATTCATGCACTTCCCCATTAAGTTCTAGTAAAGCTGAATAATAATTTGCTGCATGATCATTCATTCAGACCAGTACCTAACACTATCTCTAAACTGTAAGAACACCCCCCCCCCCCCTTCAAAATTTTGGAGCGGTGCCCTCTATTCACTTGAATTTTAATCAAGTAATGTTCATCGAGTTCATCGAGTATAATATAGTTGATTTTGAGTAATTTGTTATATACCTGTGTGATATCCTGATGAGTGCAGGTCGAAAAGCTTCGTTATCATGTCTCTTTTTCGTGCCATATTCAAGTAATGGAGGTTTGGAATCCTTGTCTGGCAAAAATTTCTTGGAACAGGGCATTTTATTTACATCATCTCCCATGTCCAAGTTAGTTAATCATTTATTGGTAAGAGTTATTTATTAAAAACCAGTTTGTGCTGATGAAGGCTGCCAGAGCTACAGGCGAGATGGTAAAGTAGCTTAGCGAAAAATAATGGCGCGTAAAGACACGGGGAAAGACGCAAGGAGGAAAATTGATAGTTTTGTCTGTGGATGGAACATTACAATCAGACTTTTCTGAATAAAAGTTTTCACGCTGTTTTGATTAAAAGTGTTAAATACTTTTAAATTCTACATTCTAATGTTTTGGTTTGGCCTGTATAAAATAGAATTATGATTTTGAATAATTTTGTCTTATACGCCTTTCCCGCGTTTTTACGTGCCATCACGTTTTCCTAAGCTACCTAATTGTTTCATCACCAGGGATGTCAAGCTTCAGATTTTAATCTGATTTCTGATCTTTTTGCTTTTCACAAAAACCCATTTTCATAATTTTTTATGCAGTTTGAATGGATTGAAAAGCACATCTTTTCAGACATTTCAGATTATTTCAGACTTTTTCTCACAGATGCTCTCACATGCCTCTGCATCATACAAACACAGAAAATAAATATTGTGAAAAAAGAATTATCAGATTCCTACAGTTTCCCGGGCATGATACCTTCATTTATTTTGTTCTAATTTTTTTACCAGACGATACATTGCACTCTGTAAGACCAAACAACCTGTCATCCCAGAGGCTTTGACGGACTACATCACAGGGGCGTATGTAGAGATGCGTAAAGAGGCTCGTAGCAGCAAGGATTCCACCTTCACATCGGCAAGAACTCTCCTCAGCATTCTACGACTTGCAACGTCTCTGGTCAGTGTCCTCTTTAAAAGATAAAGTTGACTTCTGGGGGGCGTTTCATCAAGTGTTTTGTCAGTGATTTTCACCGACAACTGTTATAAGCTACTGAAATCCTTGCATCTGATTGGCTGAGAGCAAATTTGTCAGTAAAAATATCCGACAAATTCCATTCATGAAACGCTCCCCTGGTCACGCGATTACACCGTGAAAGAAATCGTCTCAAAGCAATTGGGAAAGGTTGATCATGTCTACATAAGAATTGGTGTTTACTGTGGGGCTTTGGAATCATCAAAATGATAGGAAATTGACCCAATCTTGGTGAAAAACATGTGCACTGCACACAGAAATGGATATATGGGACTGTAATGTGGCTTGAATGTTTGGCCCGAACACTTCAGATATTTTTTATCCTATTTCAAATGTGAGGGCATTTGAAAAGCGATCCTTTCCAGGGGGTGTTTCATAAAGCTGTTCGTAAAGTTACGCATGACTTTACTAACGACTGGAACATGTTCTTGGGTGCCATACTAATCGGATTCTCAATCATTTAGCATAAGAACTGATCACCAGTCGTTCGTAAAGTCGTGCGTAACTTACGAACAGCTTTTGAAAGAGGAAATGGTCTAATATGATATCGAAAGTGATATTAATGTCTCAATAAAAAACTTTTCTTGAATGCATGTCAAGGTTTCTTTCATAAGTTAGAATATATATTTTTAGTACAGTATCAGAAATTTGCATACGTTAGCAAAAATTAGAGGAATGTTTGTCTTATGAAACACATTTACTGTCATGATGCCCACCAAGTTTCCAAACATTTACTAAAACTAAGATTTCATAAGACTTAATCATGATTCATTTTCCCCTTCATCTTAATAAAAAATAGTGTTCCATTATATCAAATTTCACAAATCATGTGCCGTTTTGAATTATGAATAAATTGATTGGCCAAGCTTTTCTTAGCCCCCAAATAATGTTATAAAAACATGGAACAGATCAGATGGGAACCATTCATCCATTTTGGTCAATAATAGCTGCTACTACTCATTACACAGTTTCAACTATTTGTTTCTTTGTTTGCATGAATAATCATGTATGATAAAATAGATGTAGGATTGGCAAGAATGCATACATTAATTTCCTGTGTGATCTTTCCGAAAAATGCAGGCTCGTCTGCGTTTGATTGAAGTGGTAGAGAAGGAGGACGTGAACGAAGCGATGCGCCTGATGGAGATGTCCAAGGAGTCTCTGATTGGTCAACCAGATGCTGCAGCAAGGTAAGAATAATGTCATGTCCTAACGTAGAGTATTATCTCAGTCACACCACCGAACCGACTTCGGCTCGACTCCAAACTTTTTTGTCTGGTCTGTTGGTAGTGTGGTGTCAGTCTGGGCCCCGTTTCATAAAACTTCTTATCGATAAGAAGTTACAATGATTGTTATAAGCTACTGAAATCCCTGAATCTGATTGGCTGAGAGAGCGGATTTGTCATAGAAATGAGGCAGATGTTACTGATTACAAGTTTTATGCAACAGGGCTCTGGTGTCGGTCCGTTGTCGGTCTGGTATCGGGAGGCGGTAAGTGCAAAAGGAAAAAATTGCAGCTGCAAATTGAATTAATTAAATAAGGTAGTGCACTTCCCATTTCTATATCTTACTTCACACAGATTAGTGAAAGTGCATAGGGCCATCTTTACACACAGTTATCCTTTTTCGAACTCCTCCCCACGCACCCCCCCCCCCTCCCCAAAAAAAAAGAAAAAAGAAGCAAACAAACAAAAGGTGACTTTTGAAATTCATTTAAATAAAAAACAATAATGCTGCTGGGCATTCTGTGGGGCTTTACTGTGTTGTGTCTTTAACCCACAATAGCCCGGGGGGGGGGGGGGGGCTAATTTAACCCCCCCACCCCCTTGACATTTTTGGCAATAATTTTTTAACGCGAAAAGATCTCGTGCTCATGACCTTTTCTTTCACGTCTCGCGCACATTTTAAGACCCTATTTGTGAAAAATCGGGGTACAGTTGCGGAGATATAGCACATATTCATGACCAATGTCACAAAAAATGGCGGTTTTCCAATAATTTTGTGTATACAATGTATGGGCTTTACAAGAAGTGTTGTCAGAAGAATGTTTTTTTTCTGTTTTTCTTCAGATAACATCTCTTTTGGCTATCATCATCTATTCTACATAACAGAACAATGAAAAACAAAAGATTTAAAAACAAAGAAATACATAAGAATTGGTCGACAAAGTGAAAAAAAAAATCAATCTAAAAAAATTTGCATATTTGCATAATTAAATAAGAAAAACAATGTATATCATAAATTTGACTATGCATTCTTGCACAATACATGATGAGACACAAACACGCCAAGTCTGGTCGCAATCGGTCTATAAATGGCCGAGATCTGGGGGGAGGGCAAATTAGCCCCACATACCACCCCCCCCCCCCCCCCCCCCCCCCCCCCCCCCCCCCCCCCCCCCCCCCCCCTTAACAGGGTTTGAGGGGCTAATTGACCAATCAAAACCCAGTCAAACCTCTACTGCTACTCTTTGGAGATATTTCTTAAAATGTAATAGGTATAACGGCACTTGTAATTGCTCTGTGAATTCAAAATGTATATTAAAAAGACTGAAGGATTTTTACTTTGAATAGATAGTTATGCTGCAATTTTTTTAAGATGATACTTTCAGCTGGATTAGACCAATGATGTATATTGGAGTGGAAGTTACTCACTGTTGTCTGTAGGTGTTATATTTAATTATTATCTTGTGATTTTGATAGCATGTTTACTCCATAATGGCCATAAAATATTGGAAAGAATTTAGAAAATTTTCCAGTTTCTTGACACACCATCAGTTTCTTATTATTTGACTAGTATCGCTCTGTGTTTTCCTCAAAAAATCCATTTTAGCACCTTTTGTTTACATTCCTTTCCTAATGTTTTTGCTTTTTAAAAATCCTTGTTACAGGCCTCAGCGCGCGGAAGATGTCATCTACCGAATCGTCTGCGATGTGATCTCTGAGCAGTCCGGTCGTAGCCTGAAGTACACCGAAGCAAGGCAGGCGTGTCTGGCCAAGGGCTACACCAACGACCAGTTTGAGGAAGCAATCGAAGCATACGAGGAGCTGAATGTTTGGCAGGTTAACACGGCAAAGACCAAGATCACACTGGTCTAGGGAAATGACTCATTGGACAACTTGTCAGTGATTTTTACTGACAAATTTGCTCTCAGCCAATCAGCTGCAAGGATTTCAGTAGCTTATAACAGTTGTTGGTAAAAATCACTGACAAAACGCTTGATGAAATGCTCCCCTGATGTGATATTTTAGCAGAAAAATGGCAAGAGATCTTGAGTATAAAACTTCAATATCAAGCTATGAACTGTACCCTCATAATTTATGCTGTAAAGAAAAAAAAAAGAAAGATGAATTTCTACTCCTCAAAGGCTTACAGATAAGATCACGTGGGATGCAGTGGAAACTCTCTATAATTGAGGACCTTGGGACCTGAAAACCACCTTGTTATATCAGGAATCTCGTTATATCGGGGTAAAAAAAAAAAAGAACGTAAGGACCAGGGACCAGCAAAATTACCTTGTTATATCAAATCTTGTTATATCAGAGAACTGTACAACGAGTTTCTCCTGTATCTGCTTGTGGAGAGAGATTGAAATATTTGTGACCAGGTACCACAAAACCACCAAAAAGTCGCCAGATATGAATTTTTAGTTAAGGATTCTGAAAGAGCAGATTCTCAGCTTTAAAATGATATCTAAGTCATTAGCATTGGCTGTTCCTAACTCACTGTACAAAGAGTAGAATGCATTGTCCCTCAGAATGTTACTTCTGAGAAAGTTTGCAGTTTTAAAGTTTGCAGTCTATTGAAGCACTCTGACTTGAAGGGTGTTGTGCTAAGGTGACAAAGGAGGATTAGAACTCAATGAAAATATCTATGAAGGGATTATCAGATTGTCCTAAAACTTGGCATACTAATTAGTCATATCCTGTTCATCATAGTGCACAACTATCAATGCAAGAACTTACTCTGTTTAAAAGTTATGGGAGATCAAATGAGACAAGTATTCAGGGTTGTAAAAAAGAAAAGTATTACAACAAAATCAAGAGAAGACACACATAAGTCTAATAGAAAACTAAAAAACTATCAAAAATACCACTTTTAGATTGTTTGGTGCCTCCAAATTTTTAGATTACTTAGAAAAAAAGTATACTCTTTCAGGAAATACCTAAAACTAAAATTTGACCATGCACACCAATAACACATTGATTGAGCTCTTACTGAAAATCACACAGTGCTACTTTTTGGTGGTTTTGTGGTGCTTGGTCACATTTGTTTATGGGACATGATATATCATTTCAAATAATTCAGATTATTGTAGGAGATACACAGGTCAAATCAGTGAATTTTGATGCTGTTGACTATCTCTACAATGATTTAAACTATTGATAGACTCATAAAGGTATACAGTTATAGCAAGACATAGATAATACAGTGTTTATTTATATCAGTCATTTTACTTTTGAAAGATTAATCATATTGAGATTTCGTTTTAAAAAAATTGGATCTGCTATATTCTAGGCCCTGCAAAAGTTATACAGTCGAACCTCACTATAAAGAACACTATTATTACAAACTCTCATTATAACAAGGTAATTTTGTTGGTCCCGCATCTCTATATTCTATTGATTTCTAGACCTGATAAATAACAAGGTTGCGATATGAAGAGGTAATTTCAACGGTCCTAGAGACCAATGTAGATCCTATCCTGGAATGTATAGAATTATTCAGTAATATTTTTCTGAGGCCAAGGTTTGATAATGAATCGTAACTAAAACTTGGAATAAACAAAGGAAATCCTATGCTGTCACATGAAGATACAGGAAATGAAGGAAAAAAAGGTAAAGGAAAATGAATCATTCAAACATGATACAAAAGATTCACCGCTTGTAGTTTTCCATTAAGTGCCTTACTTTTGAAATGCACACCTGTATAACTAATATGATTATATTTTTGTATTCAGTGTAATCATTGCTATGCATTTCTTTTGTGGAATCTCTAAATAATAGCTGGAAACACATTTGATACATTTTTTATGTTACGCAGTCTCGCCTTCCAACAAGATTTATCTTATACAGTAATTCCATTAATGTTTGTTTGCAGTATGAATGGGTAACTGTAAATATATCTAGTACATGTACAGAATTTAGATTTCATCAATCTTTCTCAAAAAAAGTATTTGTAGGAAAATACGTAGGGTAGAATGCTTTGGATATTTGAATATTGCATCAAGCATCAGGTAATTTATTTTCATCTGCAAAATTGCCTTCGGTGCCTTTGTAATCACATGTAACCGAATGTTAATGTGGATTTTGTATATTTCAATAAACTTTGTGTGTTAAACGTGTATCCTTGTTCACATTTGTCTTTGTTTGTTCTGTAGCATATGTAAGGGAAGTTGAAGTTGACATGGATGTAAACATAGGAACAGGTCTCGTCTTCAAGCACCAGTACTTTATTCCAACAATTTTAAGACAAACATATTGATTATATACAAAGCTTACTATAATCACTGGCAAAATACAAATACACGTACTGGAAGTTATATGTAGTTTGATTAAATCATTATTGAACATTCCCAGCAAATATACATTGAAATTTATAAGCAGTCATAATTGATAATGGATGATTTCTTTATTATGTCTACAATCGTTGAAAATTTGCTTACCACACCAGCATTGCAAGGTACACAAAATTATGAATTTTAATAACTGTTCTTCTTTTCTTCTTCTTTTTCTTCTTCTTCTTCTCCTCCTCCTCCTCTTCTCCTTCTTCTTTCTTCTTTCTTCTTCTTCTTTCTTCTTCTTTCTTGTTCTTCTTCTTTCTTCTTCTTTCTTGTTCTTCTTTCTTCTTTCTTCCTTCTTCTTTCTTCTTTCTTCCTTCTTCTTTCTTCTTTCTTCTTCTTCTCCTTCCATCCTTGCTCCGGCCCAGAATGCATATTATTTCTACTCGTCTTTTTTTTAACTCATGTTTGAAGCATTATGACAATTGCGATATTATTACAAGAGGGTTGACATCAATAATTCAAGATAACTCTATAATATACGTTCCTGCCAAACCACAGCCAAAGGGTCCGTCTCGGTGACCGTGGACCTTTAGTGGTCACACGCGTCGTCTCCCTCCAGGAAAATTTTTACCAGAACCTGTTTAGCAAGGGTATACCTGTCTTTATGTATTTTATTATATGAAATATCATATATTTCATTTTTTTGCTTCAATAATGTAAAACATGGTTTGACTCCATATGGAACATGTAAAATCATCATTATTGTAACTTATTTTCATACAAGGAAGGGATTCTTTATTATCACATCTATAAAAATTGAAATATTTGAAATTTCATATAATAAAATACATAAGGAAAAGTGGGTGTGTGACATCATCGGTTCACTCATTTGCATACCGCCCATGCTATGCATATCACTGTTTCATGAAATAATGCAAAACTTCAAAATGCCATAACTTTCTTATTTTACATCCGATTTCAGCGAAATTTTTACTGTTATGCTTGTTTAATTCTACTCTGTTTATTCAAATCAACTTGATATTGAGGTGCACTTGGCCTTACATTAGGGCTTGAATATGCGTTTTCTTGTTATTGACTCACACAATATACAGCATATTTCCTTGGAATAATACTTCAAGTTCATGACAGCATGCAGATATTACGCAAAATGTATTGTGACCATATTTCGCGCTTGACCAAATTTCGTGGGCGCTCTTTATGTTTAAAGTTCTGCATTATAAACATCCTTTCAACTCTCATGAACTTCGGACTCCTTTTTTTTTTCTCTCTCTCTCTCTCTCTCTTTTACCTTTTCCCAAATGTTGTGCAGTCTAGCTAGCACTATGAACACGGTGACAAAGAGAGCGGACAATTTATGCAGCTCCTCATTGTACCCTCCACAATAGCTCTAGTAGACAAAAGGACATCCCTTCACTGCTATTATGTGACACCTGTTCTACATATTTTTACAGGATAGCAATGAATGGATGTTCTTTTGTTAACCAGTGCAATTGTGAAGGGTACAATGAGGAGCAGCATAAATTGTCCGCTTCTTTGTTCGTCATGTTCATAGTGTAGTCCGACATCAAATATTTCCGAAATTTTATGTTACAATGATTTTGTGATTTCACCCAGTCATAGTCTAGAATTCTATGTTTGTTTTGCAGTAAATTTGATTAAACATGGGATATTATGAATCAATTATGACATATTCAAGCACTTTGGGCGCAAACTTTGGTTACCCCATTATATACAAATGTAGGAAATGTCAGCTCTCTATGTCAATATAGTTTAATTTCAGCCAAAATATATAGTTGATGCACGGCGCTCTTCAAATAAGGACGTTGCTTAGGAGTATAGGGGTTCCTATTCAAAGTTTTCTGTCAACAAAAGTGGACTTCAGTGTAATTTTTTCAGCCTTTATTATTTTTTGTAATTTAGTTCAAACATTTTTGCTGACTTGATAGAAATTCATGTCCGACACCCCCAGCCCATCCTGTCAAAATGGTCGGTCTGCCGTGACTTCACATTTGACGCAAGGAACGTAGGTTGTTTTTTCTTCTCAATCTAAGCATTAAATGGAGGCGTGCAACATTGTACTGTCCATTGCATCGAAACCGTCTTCTGTAAAATGAACATTGCACTATATATATATGTACTAAGTTTCACACTCGCACTTAATCTCCAATTAATAATCTACGCTGAATACCGAACTCAAAATCCTTTGGTGATCATTAAATAATTACGATCCTCGCCGTGGTGGCAATCTTCTATCCAATTCACTCGATGTTACTGGTATTTGCGTAAATCTGGTTGAAAAGTTGGCGGTGGGTTCAGAGGTTACGTTCGTAAACGGTGCAGCACTAATAAGGTCATGGGTGCGAAACCTTTTGGAGAGCCCAGCGGCGAGACCAATCATGATTACCACTATTATCAGACTACAGAAGCATACGAAACAGCGATTGTTTCTCCACCAGTATTTCATCATCACCACTCTTCCAGTTTTCTTGAACCTCAAAGACTGGAAAATACGAATGGGATAAGGAAGAAGAAAAGGAAGATTAATGGGGAAATAAGTAAAAAATCACTTAGAAACAAAAAGCGAAGGAAAACGAGAGTATGAGAATAGAAAACAAAATAAGAACACAAGTTATGTTCCATCGAACATTAATCAAGGGCGCAACCAACATATCCCTTGACCTCTTTTGAAGGAAGAAAAATAAAACTTATGTGTTTGTGGCCAGCAGGGCTACCTTTATACAATTTGCACCCCCCCCCCTGCCTCCACTGTTTCTGGATACGCTATTAGCATAGTATCATTGAAAGTAAAGTGAAATCATTATGTATCATTTCACACCTAATTTACCTCTAGGAAAATGTAAGCAAACAGAGAGCTAGAAACGTAAGTTAAACAAACAAAAACAAAAACAAAAAAGAAGCATAGGTTTCTTAGAGCTTTAAAACCTTTATGTGGGCATTATAATATGACCTATTAATTAAACGTATACATGTATGTGCCCTTTCCCCACACACATGCATTGAAAGCATCGATCAGCAGCTGATTGTATTTTGGCAAGAAAATCTTGGAAAAAAGAGCATAGCCTGTCACAGTTATTGTCTACATCCTCCCTTTCTACCAAAGTCTATTCTACCCAAGATCATAGAAATCCGTTCTCTACTTGGCAACTAACACACTCCTTAGTTTGATACTGGCTGGCAAGGTCCTTTAAATCTTAGCGATTTATTTGGGCATTTGGTGACAAAAGCACCGAATTTGGCGCACATGTAGGTAGATTGAAACAACGTTCATATTTGGCCATTTCAAATTCACTCTTGAAGCTCGGTGCAGGCGCGGATCCAAAGGGGGGGGGGGGCGCAAGGGGCGTGCGCCCCCCCCCCCCCCCCCGTTTTGTCTGACAAAGTATGCCCCCGGACCCGCTAGATGGCCGGAGGGTTCCTTAGTGTACGCCCCCTTTCTGAAATGCGCCCCCCCCCCTTTCTGAAAATCCTGTATCCGCCCCTGCGGTGTGCCCATTTTTTGTAAATAACCGCCTCAAGGAACTCTTCTTATGTAATTATATGAATCAAAATGTAGCTCAGTATAATACGACATATTCATATGTAAAATTTTCAGGCCTAAAACACGCATGATAAGTGGTTTATGTGCCAAGATGCGATATAAATGCCCAGGTAAAAAACAACAACAGACAAGTCAAACAAGAGGTATTATATAAGAAATGTCAAATTACGTCTATATACAGAGTGGCCAAAAAGAATGCAACACCTGAGATCTGCAATTTCAGCGACATCACTGACACGATATATCCTTAGTTTATGTTTCCTTGGGTAGAAAATCCTTTTCCGAGTAAAATGATACCAAGATCACCAATTTGGGGTAAGGCGTTTTGATTCTACGGCTATTTTAGTGAGGCAATCTCATTTTCAGAATTTGCTACATTTGCAACCATATAGTCACGCATGAAGCAGCGAGAAGTTTGCCTATGATGGCTTTTCATACAATCAGCTTTGTTGACAAATGCACGACTGAACTCGCTTTGAAAACAAAGACAACATGAATGAATGGGTATAAACAGAGATTATATGAAAAGCCGTCATGCTCAAATTCTCACTGCTTCAAGCATGACTACGGTTGCTCAAGTAGCAAATTTTGAAAATGACATTGCCTCACAAAAATAGCCGTAGAATCAAAACGCCTTACTCAAACTTGATGATCTTGGTTTCATTTTACTCGGAGAAAAAATTTCTACCTAATAAAACAAAACAACTATAAATATTGTGTCTGATGTCGTTGAAATTACAGATCTCAGGACTGGTGTTGCATTCTTTCTGGGCCACTCTGGTGTGAAGGGATACATATTTTCAAATTTTCTGGGCCCAATAACCTCAAGAAGAGTAGTTTAGGTGCCCATCTTTTAGTATAATGGGCCCATTTGATAAATTTAGGTCATTGCAGGGCTGGCGATTTTTTTTTTTAAAATAAAAAATATCGGATTCATTTGATTTAAATTAGATTTTTTTTATTTTAATCGGATTTTTTTTATTTTTTTTATTAAAAAACATTTAATCAGAAATAATGTTTATTTACAAAAAAAATCTTACCCTAATAATAACATCAATCTTAATCTAATCATAAATGTTACTCCTAACATTGTTCTTCACAGCATATTTTGTAATTATAAGCCCAATTAAAATATGAAGTAACCGACAAATCAAAATCCATTTGCTCAGAAATAATTAATCTCAATGAATTAATTTCCCAACATACATACATACATGCAACATACATTGGGGATTCCCATTAAGTAGAGAAAATTCCCCCACTTTTTTGTGCGCACTTAATCAAGCCGCAAATTGCTATTCTATTTTCGTCCTCCCGGTTACATTGCCAAAAAAGACGCCCCCCCCTATTTCCTCTGTACATGCATGCTGTCCATCACATCATCATGCAGAAGCACATGCCAGTGCACAATTTTTATCCAATTAATGCTCTTAATGATATTTTGAACAGCCATTTCTTTGCCCCTGGTTATATTGCACAAAGGACGGATCAGGGGCCGTCTTCTTTCAAAATGGGCCACCTCAAAAGGTGGTCCATTTGCCATTCGATGTTTTGAATATCAATGTAACCTAGCTAGTTACATTGAAAAAGACAGAGAGGGCGTCTTTTTAGCTGAAAAGGCCATCATTTTGAGCAATGTACATGTAACTATCGTAGTAAAATACCTATTTGTAACATTTAAATGGTAATGTTTAGTTCATTTTGAGTTTTACAGATTGTTATTAAAGCTCTTTCATTGCGAGGGATGCGAAACTTCTGTTATTATTCAAAGCACTGAACATAAAATGAACTGTCAGTGTTGGAGAGCAATATATGAGACAGCTTTACATCACAGTTAAAGTATGACTATACTACATTATGTTATAGTGATTTGTACCAATTAAATGTTCTCTGTAAAAAAAATTGTTACATTTTGCAATAAATGTAATAAGAAAGAATACATGTTTCACTGATAGCCAACAAATTCAAATTGCAAAAGAAAAACTTTACATACATGGCATGTAAATACTGAAACCAAAATTGAGTCACTGCTGATCACGTACTTATCTTTGATTCTTTCTTCTTTTTCAATTCATTTTATTCAAGTCCATTTAAAAATACATTAAAAAAAACGTATCAAACATATAGAATATATATTGAAGCATTGAACCAACCAACAAAAAAGAGAGCGGAAAGAAAAGTAGAATATAAAAGACAAGAATAATAAGCGCACAATTGATATTTACAGCACATAAAATAACGGACATGAAATGGGAAACTGCAAATTAAAACAACAAAATAAAGGTTCTGTCGAGGCAGTCCCTATAGTAAAACATCTAGTAAACATTTCTGATATAATTAGGAAGAGAGTTCCAAATAAAAGGTCCTTTGTATTTAAAAGAAAAAGAGGATGCTGTGTTTTTACAATCTTCAATACAATAATTTTCAGGATTTCTATTAAATGTTATCATAAATTACTGTTTTACATTTAACCATCGTGGCAAGATGGCAATTTGTTGTGTTTATGTTCAAAAACCATTAATTCAAAACAGTATTCATTCAATTGATAGATGATTGAGGAATTTAAGTTTTTTTTTAAAGTGGTTGTGAAGGAGCAGTAGGCCCATACATGTAGGCTTGCCAGACACTGAACATATTCTAACAATCTTTTTATTGCAATTTCAACAATAGAAGGAGCCTAAAGGTATGTTTTGGCCCAGACAACATTGCAATACATTTAAAGGGAAATTAACCTCAGCGTATGAATTAGCTTATTTTGAATGGTGTAGTATATGCCTCTTATTTGATACATGCAATTTCATGTAAAAACACAGGATATAGATATAAATCACTATTTTCCAGCCAAGTTATCGTCTGCTAGCAATAATAAGGGGGCTGCCATTACTTTATGTGTACACGAACATATTTTTCATCCCAAGTAAAATTTCCTTCATCGTTAACTTGTAATTGATTTTTAGAGGACAAATATATATTAGATAAAGTCACATATTCTGAAATGTAAGTTTAGTTTTATATATTTTTTAAAAGGTCTTAATTTGTTCATAAAAAATATACTTCATAAAAAATATACGTCAAGGACGGAGAATTGACGTCAAGGACGGAGACAATCGTAACAATACCAAAACAAAGCGAGGAATCTGCTTTACAGGATGGCTATTAGAACTCATGGGTCGTCAATTATCTAGGCCCATGGCCAATAACAATCGTAATACAATCAGAACAAAGCGACGTATCTGTTGTAAAGGTAGGCTATTATCAATGCATATGGTACCTAATGATCCGTGTCATGCACAAAATGGCAGCCTCCATGGAAAGACGTAGCAGACAATAGGTGCATCTAGAATATCACGTGGGGTTAATTGTCCTTTAAATAAGGTAGAATCATTGATTTGTACAGTAAAATGAAAATGTATGTTCTGGCAAGAGGTGGCGCAGTTTGCTGATGACACCAATATTCCTTGATATTTTGTTTGGTATAGCTAGTAATTGTTCATTCCATGATAAATGTGGATCTCCAATATCTCCTTAAAAATTGTGGATTGCACAAAATTTATGATTACATTATTCATTCTTATAGACCTATACTTAGATTGCTTAATAAGTTATCTGTAATTGAACTTTCATTATATAGTGAAAGTAGATCAATATAAAACTAGACTTTGAAGTGTTTGGGACAACTTATTATATGTTTCTGATGGAAGTAGTTGATTTGAAGGATTAAAACTACCACAAAACCTTTTGTCAATTATTTGTACATGCTATAATACAAGTGATTTAAATCAATGATTTTTTTTTAATCATGTTGATTTAAATCAAGATTTAAATCCGCCAACCCTGGGTCATTTGACGGACATTTATTATGTCAAATTGTGGTCAAATTATGTGCCACATGTGCCCACATTGAGAAACAAAAGGGACTAAATATACAAGTTCATATCTAAGATTTTGGAATTTTGGTATGAAGTACAGGGTACAAAATAATGTGGCCTTTTGAAATGTGAATTACCGTAAAAAGGGGTGAGGGGGTCGAAAAGTTGATGTTGTTGTTTTTTAAAGTCATGATGGACTCTTTTTAAAATAATAGCTAGTTATAATGCGCACGTATCCATCCCAGAGGATGCTCAAGGCGCCTACAAAGGAGTATTATTACACTGGCTTTAGCCAAGCTCCCCTTTAGGAGGCGCTGAAAGCATTCAAGGAATAAATTCCTACCAGGTACCCATTTACTACACCTGGGTGACTTTTTTCATTCCGTTTAAAGGCATTGGCTAGCATTGTTAGGAATTTAAAAATATCTCATTCTGTTACTTGAAATTTGTATAAAATGTGAGTTATAGTTTTAAAATATGGCTATGAGAGTCTCAAATCATAATACCTTTGGGAAGTATTTTAAAAAAGTGAAAATCTAAGTCAATGTTTGGAAAGAAAATCTATCATTTTAACGGTCGGTTCTTAGAGTTTGAATTTATATTGAATAGCGATTTATGCAATTTTCGTAGCGTGCGAATAATACATGTTGAATGCGAGTAGATTGACAGTCTCGTCATGTTCTCCGAAAAAAATGCACACAATCTCAACGCAGAGGGATCCAGACAACTTATTTTTTGAACTCGAGAGTAACGGTCTCTTATTATAAAACGTCTCGAAGACGCTAAATTATAAAATCGCGGTTTGCGTTGTACTTACAGCTTTTCATTCGAAATAATGGTTGTTTTCAGGGTTTTTGAATGAGTACTAATACATGTACTCATACACATGTTTCATCTTGGTTTGAGAATTTTTTAAATCAGCTGCTCACAAAGGTAGCCAATGCCTTTAATCAAGCACCAAATTATCTCCAGTTGCCCATCCCTGCATTCTCTCCACCTATATGGATTATATTATGATGTCCTGGGCCTTGTTTCATAAGACTTATCATCAATGACAACTTGCAATTACTGTTATAAGCTACTGAAATCCTTGCATCTGATTGGCTGACAGCAAATTTTTTCGGTAGTAATCACTTGATGACCCCCCCCCCCTCCCCCCCCCCCCCCCGGAACATGTTTGAAATAGAGACGTGGTCAACATTTTGCTTATATCTCTTGATCTACTCAAGAAAACCCACAGATTACACTTCAAGACATAACAGATATGTAATCATGTAATGTCTGGGTTTTTAAAAGTTTTTCCTCTTTTTTTATGATCTTTGATTTTTTTTTTAAACTGAATAACCAAGACGAAAAGGAACAGAGTGCAACGTTTTCAGGAATTATATGGGGGGGGGGGGGGGGGGGGCAAAAACCTAACTTAAAGCACATATATACATATAGCATACCATAAACACGGTGAAAATGACAATGAAGATGTAAAATTGATGTGTGAATAACAGGTAAGCATGAGAACCGAACGGCCTATCTAAAACTATTGTTTTTACACAACTCGAACTAATCTGACACCCTTATACCGGCATAGTTCAGCAGCAATATTTCAGAGACTAAACATATCACCAAAAGAAAATGCATACATGTTCCGTATTGTATTATTGATTCATGGGCGTATACTGTTACTGTGATAAAAATCACACGAATGCGAACGTTATTGATCCAAAAAAAAAAATCCCAGCAGCTGTAGATTCCAGCCAAAATTATAAATGTATACATGTATGTATTACCATAAACATAGGCCCGTTTCATTATTCCGTTAACAACTGTTTTTGTAATCCAGCAGTTCTAAACTATCATGCCAAACTTATTGAAACCGACAAGAAAGGAAAAAATATGTAACAATACATTTCATGCCTTTGAAATCATTTCTAAGATGGTCTTGTTTAAAACAAATAATGTGTTCAAATGTTTCTGTGAGGATTGCCTTTATTATGTTTATAAATACCGATGTAATTCCAGTACTCCTGTCCTCAGAATTAAGGGTCATTTTCGACAAATCACGTAAAGGATTTAATTTAATCAACTTTTATTTAAATTAGATATATTGATGGAATATCTTTTTTCTGTCAATGGAAATTTAATATGAGTGGACATTTAATGGCACAAAAAAATTCTGCCATAGGCGCATCGGTTGTCGATATAATTATGTGCTGTCTTTCAAGCTTCTAGGCCTAAAAGCTTTCTGGAAGTGCCCATTTTTCAAATAAAGGCCCATTTCATATACCAAAGCACAATTGCAAAGTATGTGTAAAATGCTTCTAGCGATGATCAGGCGATCATTATGTCCTTTGAAATGAAATCAAATTTTTGATGATGCGATGGAAAGCATAGAATCCGAGCGATAAAATGGCTGCTGATGTGTAGTTTCAAAACAATAAGGAACACTTTTAAATAAATGTACCAAAATGTCAATACCAAGATTAATTCTCTCTCTGTAGACAATTTGATAACCTCCTTGATACCACCGGGAAGGTAGGGGAATCTGGGAGGGGTATCCCCTCCCTAAGTTAGAATTTTTGGCATTCTAAATCCAAACACATTTCAACATTAAGTGCAGTCCCATCCTCCATGTTATACTATTCATTTCCCCCACCTGCTTCACATAGGGAAGAATCCCCCCCCCCCCCCCCCCCCCAGCGCCTCATGGGAGACAGGGTTTTGTACTCTGGCGTCTGTGCGCGTATATCATTTTACTTTTGCGTTGATTCTTTACGATTTAAGTTAATGTCGCTTGCTTAGCATGTGGCGCTTTATAGCGACTGGCTGGAATACTCCCCAGGGAGCGGATAAAGTGCACACATTGTGTGCGGGCATGTCAGAATCCAATGACCGGGGTAATAATATATCTGTAAAGCGCTTAGAAACACAATGTATTAGGCGCTATATAAAAGCGGAATATTATTATTATTATTATTATTTGCATAGTTTTTATACGAAATGTGGTCCTACACTCCTTCATGGTGATCTTTTTCCTTAACATAAGAACAAATTACAGTATTAAACATTTTTATTACAATTTATTGAAAATATCAAAATATCAAACAGTACATGTACTTTAAGATTAAAAGAGAGAAAAGAGAGCATCACTCACCGCGTCATGTAAATTCTCCGCTGCGATCTCCAGATCTTCTACTTTTCCCTCTCTTTCCAAGATTCCATCGACGTTCTCACGCACGATTTCGACCACCTCGTCGACCTCCTTCTGTAACTTTTCGAGTCTGACTTCTTTCGATTCGTAGGGCACCAACCACACAACTTGCTGCTGTTTGCTCCCGTCGCCCTTCTTTGTGGCACGTTGATTTGGCTTGCGACCCCATTTCCGTTTGGGCCGTCTTTCGTCAGGTTGTGCCGTGATCGAGCCCTGGTCGTGTGGTTGTTCATGGTCCTGTTGCGAGGTCGTACAGGGAGGGAGTTTCTCGTATTCCTTCGCAATACCCTCAGGGTCTTGGGAACTTCTTTGTTTCTGAAGTGTTAGAAATAAAAATGAAGTTTCACGATGAACAGTTTTGTTATTAAAACCCAAACCAAAATGAACCTAAACGCTAATTAATTAACACTCAAGAATTTTGTTGTTCTTCATATTTCCATATCAAATCCCACCGCTCCCTCTCCCTCTCTTCTTCTTCTCCTCCTTCTGGCTCTCCTTCTCCTTCCTCTTCGTTTTTCTTCTTCTTCTTCTTCTTCCCTTCGTAACGTACGTATTTTCTGAGAGCTCTTAAGTAAGTTGGATTTTTACTTAAATATTGACCTTTTATGGTTCATGTACCTTATATTGTTGTTACTTATATATTTATTGATACGTTCAGACCATTTCCACCAAGTTTTTTTGTATCTCTTATCGTATTTTAAGCTTTAGTTTGAATCTCAAATTATCTGTGTTTGTTGCCTGTAACATGGCCGGTGTGGCCGATCAGGCCTCCCGGGACCTGCCGGGGACCAGCTCGGCTGACGGGTCTAGGACGGCTACCGAGCCGTCTAAGCCGGTAAGCAGAAACAATGGAATTTCTTTCAGTGCAGCAGCCGACATCTCAATTCATGAATATGTAAAGGCTTTTTCACTAACTACACCTGCTAGTCGCATTCTGTCGGCTTCCCGTATTAGTAATCAGCGCATTGCTATTTATCTCCGTTCAAAAGAAGACGTTGTAAGTGCTGTTAACAATGGACTGACACTTCGTAATTCTTTCATTCAGGTATCACCTCTTTTCTTGCCGAGCACTCGGCTTGTTCTCTCAAATGTATATCCTGAAATTACAAATCAAGTTCTATCGAAACACATTGCAAGTTTCTGCAAAATAGTCTCCCAAATTCGTCCAATTCCTTTAGGTTTCAAGGACAGAGACTTTGCACATATCTTATCTTTTCGCCGACAAGTTCAGGTTTTGTTAAACCCCAATGTTACTCCACCCAAGCACATTAATTTTTCTCACGAGGGTGCCAACTATCGCGTTTTCCTATCCACAGAGTCAGTACACTGCTTTCAGTGTGGGGAAGCGGGACATATCAGCCGGCAATGCAAAAAGGCTTTACCAAAGGAAACGCTTGATCGCCATGATCAACACGAAACTCGTGACCGAGCCTCCCCAAAAGGCAAATCCGACCCCAAACATCCCCCTAAAAGATCAAAACCAACCCAATCTGAACTCCAAGATAGCTCCGCGCAAGAAGGCCGGTCGGGAGGTGCAAAGCCGACCCCCCAACGTCGGCTCATGCCTTCGCCCTTGCCCGTTCAAAAACGCTTGAATGCAACCACGGTAGACGAGTCCTTACCCGGCCCTTCAAAAGCACCTCCCTCTGCCAATGTAGGCCTAACTAATCCTATTACCCCCACTGGTATTAATAGCCCCACAAACCAGTCACCCTGGGGCTCACCACCTCATCCTACTAGACTATTTTCTGATGTTGTTGCGAGTAAAAGAAAACAAACGTCTGTCTCATCTCCTAAACAGACACTTACTCCACTTCTTTCTCCCACCCCTCCACGGAAGTTACAGAAAAGAGTCTCTACTCCTGTCAATTCGAGTCCGCTTTCTCCATTAATAGCTTCACATCCACCTACATCAACCCAATCCACACAAGCTACACATCCACCAACACCAACCCAATCCACACAAAACATGCTCTCACTGTCACCAGCCCTATCCACATCAACCACGCACTCACTAACACCAACACCAACACAATCTACACAACTCTCAAATCCACCAACACCAACCCTGTCTACGCCAGTCTCACACCTACATTCGCCAAATCAATCCACTCCAGCTTCCACTGTAGATATGGCTGAGACCGATGTGCTGATGTGGGAGGACACTGATGATGAATCAGCCGACTGGCTTTCGTCCTTTCCATCAAGTAAGGGTCCCCTCTCTGACAAAGAGATCATCAAATTCCTTAAAACGGTTAAAGCTTCAAAGAAACCCATATTGATTGCAAAGAAGTTTACCCCTAACATACCTGGACTTGTCCGTCAATTACGACCTTTGCGAAACAGTCCACTGTTTAAGAAAAGCACTCAACAAAGAATACAAAAATTAATCCGAAAACTTGAAGATTGTTTGTAATTATTCACTTTCGTCATGGATAATCTTATTTTAGTGCATTTTTTTACTCTACTCATTATGACACTATCATTTCTTACACTCAACACAGGAGGTTGCTCATCTGCGATGAAAAATGCCTCCATTTTTACTTACGTTGAGAATATTGCTTTTATGCCTGATATTGTCTTCCTTCAAGAAACGAATAATTTATCAAATAATTCCTCTTGTTGGAATGTTTGGTCTTCTTATAATGCTTTTTGTTCTCCAAGCCATGCTCGCGGTTCTGGAGTAACCACTTTAGTTAAAAATACTAAAATGTGCATCATAGATAATTCTGTCATTATTGATGGTCATGTTTTGTATGTTAAGATTGATTGTAATAGTGTCATATACCATTTATACAATATTTTAATCCCACAAGATGATAATTTTGCTATTACAGTAATAAATTCATTTTCTTCTCATTTAGCTTCATGCACAGAAGGCATTATATTAATTGGAGGTGATTTTAACTGCACACTAAATCCCTCTCTTGATCGTTTTCACATGTCTGCTGAACATAGAGTAAGAGTCTCTAATGCGCTCAAGCATGCCATTCATCAAGCTCAGGTGTGTGATGTCTGGCGTAGAATGCACCCTTTTGAAAAGCAGTTTTCTTGGCAAAGGAAGAACCCTCATAGCACTTACCAAGTTTCGAAGGCTAGACTTGATCGCTTCTATTTACCCATTAATATAATGCCTTCCATTGTTTCCTGTTCAATTATACCTTGCTCCCTTTCTGATCATTCTGCCATTCTTTTGAAAATTAAACTCCCTTCATCAAAACAAAGAGGAAGCGCCTATTGGCATTTCAATAACTCCCTATTAGAAGATGAAAACTTTATAAGTATTATCACATATTTTTGGTATGATTGGCAAAAACAAAAAGCCTGCTTTCCTGACCTTCTTTCGTGGTGGGATTTCGGCAAATCCCATATTAGATCCCTCAGTCAAATGTATGGCTCAAAAATAGCTCATGAGAGAAGAGAATGTCTTTTGAATATTAACAAAATTATCAATGAACTGTATTCTGCTCCAGACCTTACACATGACATTCAACAAACACTTGCTGAACAAAGAGATGAACTCAATATTCTTATAAAAAATCAAGCCAAAGGAGCCTTAATCAGATCGCGATTCAAATATGTCAATGAAAGTGATACAAGTTCTAGCTTCTTTTATAATCTTGAGAAATCAAACTCCACATCCAAAATTTTGTCTAGACTACGATTACCCTCGGGTACTATTACAGAAGTTCAAAGTGATATTAAGAAGCACGTTCGAGAATTTTATAAAAATCTCTATGATCACACTCCTATTGATGAAAAATCTCTTAATATAATTCTGCAAGATCTTAATAAACTTGACCCAGAAGTTTCGAAAAATCTCGATGCAGATTTTACAATTCAGGAGATTACTACTGCTGTCAAAGAGCTCGGTTCTAACAAATCACCTGGTTTAGATGGCTTATCAGCCGAATTTTACCAAACTTTTTGGCCGCTCTTGAAACATGATTTTCTATCTGTTATAAAATTTGCCATTACTTTTGGAACTCTTCCACGATCTTTTTCCAGGGCTGTTATTACTCTCATTCCAAAGAAAGGAGACCTGTCAGACATTGCCAATTGGCGACCAGTCTCCCTTCTTAATAATGATTACAAAATATTTGCAAAAGTACTTGCTAATCGATTAAAACTTTGTGTAGATGATTTAATTCATGAAGACCAAACATATTGCGTTCCAGGTCGAATAATTTATGATAATGTAATTTTGATTCGAGATGTAATTAGTTTTGGTAATAACAATAATTTACCTCTTGCTGTTGTTAGTCTTGATCAGAAGAAGGCGTTTGATAATGTTAGCCACAATTATTTATTCAATACTATGAAAGCCATGGGCTTTGGTGATTTATTCTTATCTTGTATCAAATTATTGTATATAAATGCTGAAAGCCTTGTCAAAGTATGTGGCTCTTTGACTGCACCTTTTTCTTTTAAAAAAGGTATTCGCCAAGGTTGCCCTCTATCGGGTCTCCTTTATTCTATAGCTATTGAACCTTTCCTCAATTGTTTAAGACGAAATCTTCAAACCTCTGGCGTTACCCTACCGAATACAAATAAAGTTTGTTCTGTTTCAGCTTATGCTGACGATATCTCTATATTTGTCACCAATGATTCAGGGTTCAATATTATTCAAACTGTGTATAACTTATTTAGTAGTGCTTCTAATGCCTGTCTTAATTATAATAAATCTAAAGGTTTGTGGGTCGGATCTTGGTCCAGACGAAGTGACAAACCACTAAATTTTCAATGGAACAATGAAGGGCTCGTTCTCTTGGGAGTTCACATTGGTATAAGTAACACTTTTATGAATCAAAATTGGATAAAATGTAAAGATAAATTGAGCACAACTCTTTCGCGATGGATGTCTCTTGCGAACATACTTTCTTTTAAAGGCAAAATACTAGTTGCTAATCAGTTAGCTGCTTCCAAAGTTTTTCATTGTCTTGCAACTCTTTCTCCTCCTAGACATATTTTAAATGAACTCCAAAATCTACTAGTCAATTTCGTCTGGTCCAACAAAAGACCTCTCCTTAAAAAACAAATTCTGTATCGAGAAATTGAAAAAGGTGGACTTGGTCTGGTGTGCCTCCAAGCACGAGTTTTGTCATTTCGTTTTAGATTTCTCCAACGTTTCCTCAATCTCTGCACACACCCTGCATATGTGTTCTGTTCTTACAATTTAAAAAATTATATGAAATTGGGATTTGATTTTCAGTTGTTTCTCATTAATCTTCTCCCAAACTACTTTACTAGTTTATCATGTTTTTACTCTGAAATACTGAGTGCTTGGTTATCTTCCGGAGCTCACATAGAAAGTACGTATTTTACACTCAACCATGTGTTAAACATTCCGTTAAGCTATCCTCCTTTGGTGTCACATAAGTTAGAGGGCGCTGCGGCTTTCCCTGCTAGACTTTTCGCTCGTGGAACCAAACTTATCAAACACCTTGTCAACCTCAACAATGGTATTTGGCTTCCAGCTGAAGATTTCGTCCACTCTTCTTCTCTTCTTCAACGCTCATCTCTCCGCCTCATCGAACTTGATCTCTCTCGCTTTCACAAATCACTCTCCAGCATCTTCCCCATGTTTTTCTGTGCAGACGGACTCCGACATTCTAGCCTCAACCTTCATGAACTTGCTGCTAACATCTTTTCTCCGTTTTCTGTCGTGAACAATGACAATATGAACATGCTTATTGCTTCATCCAAGTCACTATATCGTATCTTCAATCGTTCTATCAACTGTTTGCCTTCATCACTTACTACTCCTTGGCATGACAACGGTACGCTTAAACCTTCAACCTCTGTAAACTGGACTGCGGTCTACCATCTACCTTCACTCAAAAAAGATGGAGACATACAGTACAAACTGTTTCATAACGTAATACCTTCACTTCCAGTTCTTCATCATCTGAATCCCAACATCGCGCCTAACTGTGGAAGTTGTGGCAAAAGAGGAACAATACTTCACGTCTTCTTCAGGTGTCCGTCAATCCAGCCATCTCTGAATCTTCTTCATCGACTCCTATCCCGTCTCCTTCCTACAGTTACCCTTGACTTTGCTTTATATTGGACTTTGGTTCCTCATGTGCGAAGTTGCTGCAGAGATGCTGTGCGCCTCTCTAACTACCTCATTATTAGTCTGAAAAGCACTCTTTATTGGTTATATCGCACTTCTCGGTTTGTCGATCCTACGCCCATTTGGACACTTCGAATAAAAAATAAAGTTGTCCTTGACTATGAATTTTACAAACTTCAAAATAATTTGCGCGCTTTCAAAAAGCGGTGGTCAATAAATGATACACTTTTTGTTATGAATGATAACAGTGTGTCACTCACATGGTTGATATAATTTTCCTTTATTGTCTTGACTATAATTAGCATGTTATGAATTGTTTACTTCATGTAAAGTCATTTTAATGTGTTTGCGTTCTTGTTTATGAAATACTGTTTTGAAGTTCATTTGAAGTTCATATTTATTGTTCCTCCAAATTAATTTCATTTGTGCATATTGGAATCGGTCTTCTTTGAAATTGTAGAAGTTATATTTTCCCTTTTCAGTCTACCTTTATCGTATTTGTAAATTCACAGTCTTTATCCTTTGTCTGTTTTCTTCATGTTTATATTGTTAATTTTTATGTATAGTTTTTATAAAGCCTGTAAATAAAGTTCTATTTTGAAAAGTCAAAAAAGTCTTCTTCTTCTCCTTCTTCTTCCTCTTCTCTCTCTTCTTCATATATTATTCGTGTGTTTTCTTTTGTTGCATGGATACAGTGATTGATACGATTTAAGTTCGACAAGGAAGTGATAGTAAACACTCGTATTGCTCAATAGTCTAGTGAAAGTAAAACCACATTCTTATTCCGGCTAAGATTGACAATTATATTCTAATTGCCCTACTTATTTATACATGTTAAGGTCATTGCCTTAGATCATTTTAATATATATTTTTTTAAATCTAGCAATGGATTTCAATCTGAGGATTTTTCATATTAATTTAATTCAATTTTCGTATACGTATAGCGCCTTCTTTAATGAAACCATAATTATTAGCCGATCGTCTTTTGTGCGTGTTAAAAAATGTAACAATATTCAATTCAAGACGAAACACATTAATATTGCCATTTCTTTTTATTTTACAGTCACACCCCCCCCCCCCCCCCCCCCAGTTGACATTTTGGGAAGTTTCATTCCAAAAGGTGCCAAATAGAAAATATATTCATAATAATATTGATAGATCACCAATGATCTAAATGGGTAATCTGTAACACACTTGCAAAATTCTTGATAGATGTAGCCTTAGGGAAGCACTGAATAAGTGAATTAATTCGAAATCACCAAAATATCAAAATATCACAATAGCACACTATGAACACGGTGACAAAGAGAGCGGACAATTTATGCAGCTCCTCATTGTACCCTCCACAATAGCTCTAGTAGACAAAAGGACATCCCTTCACTGCTATTATGTGACACCTGTTCTACATATTTTTACGGGATAGCAATGAATGGATGTTCTTTTGTTAACCAGTGCAATTGTGAAGGGTACAATGAGGAGCAGCATAAATTGTCCGCTTCTTTGTTCGTCATGTTCATAGTGGCAAGATACATTGCTGCATGGAATTTGTTATTCATTCAATGAAATACAAAGACAAATCATATTTGTTAGTTTGTATGCATATACCCTTCTTAGAGGAGATTGGTCTATTTTTTTCCAGGGCTGTATTTATCTCCCTCCATCCTTTCCCTCTAAATACCCCCCCCCCCCCCCCCCCCCCTCCTTCCCGGGCGCTAATTTTTTTTTTCCCCACGAACTTTTTGTCCCTGTCCTCCATGGCGCATGCGCACATGATCCTTTCCGACCTTAATCAATTTCGCAATCATAGGGTTTATTCACTGACCTCTACCACCTGGACGTTTCATTGGCTCAGAGAAGTGAAGTCGTGGTCCGCCATGTTGCACTTCTGAAAAATCAACGCGCGAGAAAGCTGGAATACCGATTTGTGTACAATCATGCGGACGCCCATGGGCAAGCCCTTGGTCAAAACGCACAGATGTTCAGTGCGTAACGTGTAATAAACCACATCGCTCTCGGAAGAGTAACATGGCCGCGCCCACTTCAAGTGCTCGCACGCGCGGGAATGGGCGATGATCCGTCCAGGTGGTAGAGGTCAGTGGGTTTATTCCGTAAGCGATATAATGACGGTTGCTTCCAGCGTCATGCTGTGGCGAGATGCGTTAGCCCTCGGACATTTAACCTGAGGTATGTGGGTTCGACTCTCAGTTTTGGACATTACAAAAATAACGTTTTGTATTTTTATTATTACAAAAAGTAGGATGAAACTTTGAAACCCCATCCAACTCCAAGCATTGTAGGGCTATGTCAAAGTTGCGCATGCGTCGAGGACGATAGTGACAAAAGTTCGTGGGAAAAAAAAGTTCGCTCCCCGGGCGCCAATCCATCTCCATTTGCAAGGCGGGATGGTGCGTCTAATACATTCATAGTCGTTAAAAGTTTCATAGGATAAAAAATCAGACATCTGCAGCCCCCTCCATATACCCATTTCCAGCATCGACACCCCAGTCCTTTTTTTCTGTGGCATCAATCTATATTCTACCCCAATCTAATTATCCGGTGCCCTTCGCCATCATCAACAAGGGAGGATCCGGGGGGGGGGGGGGGACGGGGTGGGGGGGGGGCGATTCGACCTTTTTGAAACCCAGCTGGCATACCTTAAGTACACAATAACAAAAGATGCCTCCTCAACTGTGTACCTTTCCGGCTCCGGTCCCCTCTTTTACAAAATCCTGGAACCGCCCCTGAATTAATAATAACCAAACCAGGGTGTAGCTACAACGACCATACATAGAACTGCATTACAGTTTTACAGCCTCATGTATCAAGTGCAGAGTTCACAACACCGAGTTGTCAAATTTTCAATAACATAACAGGAATAATGAATACCTTTACCTGCTTCGTCATAACTCGCCCTCTCCCTGGTCGGATACCATTTGTCCAAAATCTTCTGCTTTTCCTCCCTCTCCTTCTCCTTCTCCACCTCCTCCTCTTCCTGCTTATCGACTTCCTCCTGCCTGCAACCAGCACCTAACCCGTTATCACTTCGAATGTCTTAAGTCATGATTGCATAGAACTGGTGTACGAATGTTCATCGCAATCAATTTCAAATGAGAGAGAATCACGAATGTATATTGACGGTGACTTCCAAACGGCGCGAAATGCAGAGATTACTATTTACATTACGACGCTCCCTTTCTCACTATTTCTAAAGCGATTGCTCCTTGCCCCAAAAATGATCTTTTTCAATTCAATGTGATCTGCCCTGATGCATTTGTAAATATTATCGTCACTGGTTTGCGAACTGTTGTGACCTCACTTCGGGGAATACCCGGCGCCTGCGCGCTGATCTTACTTTCGAGCCTACACCGGGGATGCGGTTTCTACTTCCACGAAGAGTGGAGGGGGCGTTGGGGGGGGGGGGGGGGCGACATCTTTCAGTTATCTTTGGAATGTTGTGCGACGCGACGGAGTGGCAGAACAAGGGCTTTTACTCAACAGTCAGGCTGCGGCGCCGCTCGTTGGGTACAAAATTTTCGAACATTTATTGGTATGGTGTCTTCAAGGGGACAAATTGAAATTGAAATAAAGTTTCATCTCAGTATGATTTTCCCGTTTTCAGGCTAAAAACAAAAATTAAGGGAAGAAAGAGAAATATAGGACAATGCAAAGAAAAACAAGAACAAGAGAGATAGGATAAAAGGGTAGGAATGATGGAAAAGAAGATGATGACAGGAAACAAAGAATAAAACAAAAGGAACCTTGAAAAGAAAAAAAATGAGTGGATAAAAACAAAAATTAACATAAAGAAAGAAAGAGACATAAATGATAGAAGGATAAATATATTACGAATAGCATAAGGAAAGATAGAAGAGAAGATGATAATTTGAATAAAAGAATAACATAACGAAAGGAAAGATGGAAAGAAAAAAATGATAGGATAAAACAAAGAGTGGCTTCAGGAAAGTAAGTAAAGATGGAAAGCAGAAAATGATTTTAAAACTGAAGAATAATATCAAGAAATATAGAGAGAGAAATGATAAGATGAGAAGGGTATAACATAACGAACCTATAGAGAAAGAAAAATGATAGGAGGATAACATAATATTAACGTAAGGAAGGTGGGGGGGGGGGGACTGATACAAGGAATCAAATAATAACATAATGAGAAGAAGGATGGAAAGATCACTGATAGAAGGATGAAAGCAAGGAATGACAAAACGAGAGATAGAGAGAGAGAGAAGTGTAAACGGATAAATATAAACGAGGAAAGGTGGAAGAGAAGATTTTTCTCCTTTCTTTTATTTTTTATTATTTTTTTTTTGCTGTCTAAAAAAAAAGATACCATAATAATATTGCTGAAAAAGTATTCGAAAGGGGTAACCTCGCTAGTCATAAGGACCGCTAGTCATAAGGATCAGTGGCTCATAAGGACCGCTAGTCATAACGTGTAATTTCCTATACCTGTAGGGTCGCTATTCATAAAGCGAAAAGGGGGTCACTATTCATAAACTCATAAGGAGCATTATTCATAAGGATTGCTATTCATAATATGAGAAGAGGGTCGCTATTCATAATCGAAGAAAAGGGTCATTACTCATAAGGGCCGCTATTCATAATAAGTCATAAGGGTCGCTATACATAATACAGATACAGGGTCGCTATTCATAATACCAAATCGGGGTCGTTAATCATAAAGGTCGCTATTCATAAAGGTCAATATTCATAAAGGTCGCTATTCATAAAGGTCAATATTCATAAGGGTCGCTATTCATAATCGGAGAAGAGGGTCGCTATTCATAATCAGACAAGAGGGTCGCTATTCATAATCGGAGAAGAGGGTCGCTATTCATAATCACAGAAGAGGGTCGCTATTCATAATCAAAGAAGAGGGTCGCTATTCATAATCACAGAAGAGGGTCGCTATTCATAATCGAAGAAGAGGGTCGCTATTCATAATCAGAGAAGAGGGTCGCTATTCATAATCAAAGAAGAGGGTCGCTATTCATAATCAGAGAAGAGGGTCGCTATTCATAATCGAAGTAGAGGGTCGCTAATCATAATCAAAGAAGAGGGTCGCTATTCATGATCACGAAAGAGGGGCGCTGTTCATAATCGAAGAATATCTTAGGGTTAGGATTATTTGTCAAATATTATAATATGATTTTCATTGTTCAATGAACACTCAAATATGAAAGAACAAAAATAATAATATTGGATGGGATCTAGACAACCCACGGCTGTGTCGAGCCAATATGGGGACGGGCGATGAAACAAATACACCCCTTAAAAACAGGCGAGAGCAAAAAAGCGTGAGGAAGCGGAGGAAGAGTACGATAAAAGCTACGAAATTTGCGTCAGTATTCGCGCTTCCCGTGGGGAAAACGTCTGAGGGACCCCCCCCCCCTCTCCATGCACCCACCCCTGTTACATACAGTGCAGTATTGCGACGAGCCATTATCTTTATCTCAGATTTGCTATAAAACGTCAGAGCTTTCGCACGGGAGGGGGAAAACCATATAGTTACATACCCCTAACAACTCTATGGGGGATTCTCCCCCTCCCTGCATCCATCCCCCTGGGGAGCACGCAAAGAGTGCTCATCACCAAATTGGCACGCTTCGCGGGCTCACAAACGCCCCATATTGAAAAATCCTGGCTACGCCTGTATTACCCCCCCCCCCCCCCCATCAGTCCGATCACGTTGCGCTATTCTACCCATCTTGTTTCGGTACAAGCACATAGTACTGACAATTTTCGTCAAAGCAATTTATAAATGGCATAAATGTTTCATTATTTTTACTTTTACTGTTTAAAAACAATTAATTTTATGTTGTTTAGGATTAAAATAGTGTCGCCGACAAATTCCATCGAAAAAACAATAAAAAACATAAGAAAAAAAGGATTTTTACCGGTTTATTTGATCAGAATCTGACAAAGAGTCTCTATACCAAAAATTAGCAGTTTTTGGGCTTTAATTAATTAATTAGAACAAATTAATTTTATGCATAAATTAGCATAATTAATTAGTTATTAAATTTTTCGGAGAAATTGACTATACAGTTTTGTAGATTACGTGGTCGGCGACGTGTGTGCCGATTTTCGTTGCGAATGCGAGGTGGACGGCCGAGATCTTAGGGGGCGGAATCAGCCCCCCACCCCCGGCTGTGAGATGGGTCTAAAATAACCCGGCTCTGTTAGGGTTAAAGCCGTTGGTCCTGTGGTTGTTTACATACAACCAATACGCATTACAGTATAAAGAAATGGGAATAAATTTGATAGAATTGAATTAAGATCAAACAAACATAGAAAATACATGATGCGCATGCCATTGTAATGGGGGGGGGGGGGGGGGTGGCCTGTAGGATTGGCTTGTATCATCCCCCCCCCCCGCAATAATTCACCTTCAATAAATGACATGATCAAATAATATGATCAGGAGGAGGAGGAGGATGACCATGATGATTATTATTCATAGGATCACGATCGATCAACATGGTGATAATTTTTGTCATGATTTTTGTTAAGATTATGATAAGGAAGACCGAAATAAAGATTTCAAAGAATATAATGAAATAAATGAGTTAGTAATTACCATGAAAGAACATGCACTCAAATGCTCTGAGAGGTGATTTTTAACTCGGGGAAATTTGAAAGTCCCAACCGTGGGAGGGCATACTTCATTCTCATCCATGCCCATAAACAGGGGCACACTGTAAAAACGGTAGATGCCAATGAATTGTACGTTACTAAAATCACGTATTATGAAAATATTACAAATTTTTCGCGGCAATTTCTAAGCCCGTATCCGGACAACTACCCCTACAACTAATCTCCAGGACAAATACCCCCTACGAGAATCCCACCCCCCCCCCCCCTCCTCCCCGCCCAACTTTCCCCTCATCTCCCCCCAAATGGACGATTACTGGAACTTGAGATAAAGGCTAAGGATTAGGTCTTCACAGGAGTTGAGAAACGGGAGGATCTGGATGATTCAGTGATTCATTTATTGTCATGCAACAAGGATACAAATTGTGTTACAATCTGATTTCCCAATTTCAAGCATAAAAAATTACACGTGATGGATAAGAATGAATACAGAAAAATATATTAATGCACATGTATCAAAACTATATTAACACATTGAGAAAGAGGCATGACAATAATTATTCCATGATAAATCTACGTAAACAGTATACAAAAGGAAATAAGAGTACAAGCAAGAGGTCCATGTCTTGCAGAAAACCATGCAGAAACAAAGAAACAAGAAGCTGGAAAAGGAAGGAAAGAGGAAGAGAGAGAGAGAGACGAGGAAAAAGAAAAAGAAAGAACGAAAAGGGTACATAAATAGACAACCAGTACTTCCCCTAACTCTAAATAGGTGTGGCAATGACACTCCAATATTCAAAACAAAGCACATGTCTGCGGGTATGTGGGTGTGTGGATGGGGGGGGGGGGGGGGGGGGGGGGGGTCCTCTCCTCCACGTAGATGTATGGATTAGACATCGTTTTTTTAATTATTAAGGC
Organism: Heliocidaris erythrogramma; assembly: GCA_025617745.1. NCBI lineage: Eukaryota > Metazoa > Echinodermata > Echinoidea > Camarodonta > Echinometridae > Heliocidaris > Heliocidaris erythrogramma. The sequence goes on along the minus strand of CM046871.1, from coordinate 6,333,086 downwards.
ACTGGCAAAGCGCCTTTGAAAATGTGGGGAGTATTGATAAATATAGTTCACTTTTTTAGAAAATAGGGATATATTTGACAAAAACCGGAAATGCATTGTATAGAGCTTTCTTAAATACAATACCGTTGGGCCTTGGGTTGTCCTTCCTCCATATCCCTTTCTTATCTGATTTAAATGACAACCCTCTTCTTTGATTATGAATAGCGACCCTCTTCTGTGATTATGAACAGCGACCCTCTTCTCCGATTATGAATAGCGACCCTCTTCTGTGATTATGAATAGCGACCCTCTTCTGTGATTATGAATAGCGACCCTCTTCTCCGATTATGAATAGCGACCCTCTTCTGTGATTATGAATAGCGACCCTCTTCTCCGATTATGAATAGCGACCCTCTCTGTGATTATGAATAGCGACCCTCTTCTCCGATTATGAATAGCGACCCTCTTCTCCGATTATGAATAGCGACCCTCTTCTTCGATTATGAATAGCGACCCTTATGAATATTGACCTTTATGAATAGCGACCTTTATGAATAGCGACCCTATTTTCGTATTATGAATAGGGACCCTTATGATTAACGACCCTGATTTGGTATTATGAATAGCGACCCTCTTTCCATATTATGAATAGCGATCCTTATGTCTTATTATGAATGGCGGTCCTTATGAATAATTACCCTTATGAATAGCAACCCTTATGTCTTATTATGAATAGCGGTCCTTATGAATAATTTTTTTTTTATGAATAGCGGTCCTTATGACTAGCGAGCAGACCCCTTCGAAAGTACCCTCCCAGCGAGCTGCGCCACGCCACGCCGCAACCCGACTGTTTAGTAAAAGCCTAGTGAGCAGGTGAGAGTCGGGGGTTTCGGAGCAGTGAGCGATATCAGCTCGGGAAAGCTCCCAAAGAACTGTGGGAAAAAACGGGGGGGGGGGGGGGGGTGCTCGTACAAAATATATTAAAATCATTGCCGTACTATACAGCAAATCGCAATGTATTTTTTTTGGGGGGGGGGGTTTAAACCCACGACGGTTTTGGTACATTGCTTCTTTCTAAACATTATGTCCGATGTTGATCTTTTTTAATGTGACGAATACGGCACGCTTCCAAGAAATTGAAGATGACAAACATATTCATGCTTGAGGACCGTCCCTTGCTTTCCCCGGACCAACCGCCAGATGTGTGAGTAATTTGCTTTCGTTTTCAGAAGTATAAAGATACAGTTCAGTTTGGGTCAAGCGATTAGGCCATATATTGTGAAAGTAAATGTCTGGAAGTAATTGGAAAATGATGATTATGTTGTACAAAATAATTGTGCTTAACTGGGGAGCGTTTCATCAAGACAAGTGTTTTGTCACTTTTTTTACCGACAACTGTTATAAGGTACTGAAACCCTTGCATCTGATTGGCTGAGAGCAAATTTGTCGGTAAAAATCACTGACAGAACAAAACGCTTGATGAAACACTCCCCTGTGTTGTACATAAGTTATTGGTGTATACTGTGAGATTTGGAATCATCAAAATAATAAGAAATTGACTCAATCTTGCTGAAAGTCAAGTGCACTGCACACAGATACATAGGTATGGGACTACAAACACTTTTTTTTACCCTCCGATATACCATTTTATTTTAGATCGATCTAAATACTTGAATACATGTACAAAAGAATAATGTATATTACAGCAAAACAAGATATACATAATGAATGTCAACAGTTACAAGAGTTTTCTAATTAGCATAGTAAAACGTAATAGCATAGTGAAATTTACAACGAAAAAGGTTATTCTTAAACTCAGAGCATACATAATAAATAATACCAAATAGCAACATAATAAACGAGAATGGTTTGGGAATCGCAATAGAAATTATACCATACATTTATACTAAACTAATTATACTAAACACAAACATAATGGCGTCCTAACGATTCAGCTATTTCTTACAATATTTTAAATAATTATGGGGATATATTTTGAAGAGCAATCTTTATCAGGGAATATTTCTTCTATGGTATTATTCAAAACTGAAATGAAAAGAATGACAAAGTTCACATTCATTTTCGTCTTTACCAGAACCGCCTTCTCTTTAATCAATAATGCTGTGTCATTTGTTTAGTATTACGCAGTCGGCATTCGGATATACCTCGCATTCCCTTAAAATGATTTGGTAACTTTGTAGAGGCTTGATAAAATCTGAGCTGCCTGGCCTTGCATGCTTTCAGTGTATGTAATATGTTGTAAAATGAAGTCCAAGGGGGGAGGCACTTCAAAATCATCATATCCTTCACAAAAGTAAACATATATGCAAGTGACCGGAAATGCCAGACTCATTTTCCACCATAGACTCAGTGTTAGACTAAAGCGTATGGCCATACGCTTTCGTAAATGGGAGTATTCAGTCATAGATAATAGCATTATATATTTGAAAACCTTTCTATGCCTGGCTATTTATTATCCTTCTTAACATCATTATACAAGACAGATATCAAAATTCAACAATTTATAAAATTAAGCCTCCACAGAGTTACCGAATCCCTTTAACCTTTGGCAAAAACATAAAGGGCGCACACCAGTTCTTCTCCACGGGCTCGATGTGTTAAAGATGAGAAATGAAGAAAATAATGCATCCCAAAAAGACACGAAAAATAAGTGTTTATATAGATAGTAATGACGCCATTCAAACTTGTGTCTAAGACTGGTTCCTTGACTCCCCGGAAATAATTATGAATAATGTTTTCTAGCGCTTTTTCCCCCCGCTCTCTCTTTCCAGTGGCTTCCACAAACCTGACTGGATCCAATTACTGGTGTGCGGCCTCAGATATATATACAAAACAAACAGATAATGACGGGGTGAGTTGTGGATCCAGGATTCGTTGTCGCTCCTCGTTAAAGAAATTCATGCCTTAAAAAAAAAAATCACTGCTATTATTTACCACTCACATTAAAGAACTTGTTGAGCTCTTTTGTTAATTGATAGAACAAATATTTCTGGAGTTATCACCATTTTTTCCCCAGCGGAATTCCAATTAAGTTTTGCTTACAATTATAGGCCTAAAATGTTTAAACAAATTCGTAATATCTATAGGCCTAATGCAATAAAGAGATATTAGCAAAACCTTCAGAAAGTCAAGTGAACGCAACACAAAGGCCCGTATTTTCGATAGCGGCATGAGTTAAGCCTGGCTTACACTAGGCCGCTGATTCATGGAAGGCTATTTGCCAACCCCAAAGTTCCGTATAAATTTCTAAATTTTATGTACCAAAATTTTGAAAATTTGAGAACTACGATGATTTGAATTGGATTAACCCGTTGACTACTGAATTCTTTACCTCCCATAGGCTTAATAGGTGTGGATCAGTGGATAAGTCCCCGGACTGTGAACCACGAATTTATAATTTCAGTAGTCGTTATAAGCATATCATATGGAGACAGGGCCGTCGATCCGTTTGTCGGATTGAGAGTAAAATGATAATGTTTCCCCCTCCGCCCCCCCCCCCCCCCCGTGATCGACGCCTCTGCCTGGAAATATGTTGCCTCTTTAAGATCATTAAATTATATACTTGCTGCTCATAATAATTTTTTTTTTTGGGGGGGGGGGGGGGGGTGGGGGCTGACCTTACAACTTGTAATGATTAAGATGAGAGTGTATGGTAACAAATCGTAACGTTGCTCCAGGTACATGGGTGATTTCACGCTCGGTGTTGGTGTTTGGTGTTAGTGTCTATTTTGAGGCGAAATCGTGATCTAACACCGACTATGAAATGAAAAAAAAATCAGTCGGTGTTAGGTGTTGACCTCTGATTTTTTGACGTAGTTCCGGTTGCCGGTGTTTGTTTTTTGTTAATTATCGTCTACTGAACCGAGCTCGGCCGTCGGTGTTTAATTTCATGTACAAATTCCCATTCACTAACACTATACCCCTAGGGATTAAGAAATACCGATTTCACGGTCGGTGTTGGTGTTGGTGTTTCTAGCTATGGGAAATTTTGCTGATTAGTCATGAGAAATAAAGACAGTAGGCGTCATTCGAAGTGTAATTTCATAGGCGTTAAGAGGTATTATGTTCATATAGGCCTGATATTATATCTAGGCCAGCATTTGGTCTAACGTTCGATCTAGAGCACACGGAAAGGAACTACTTTTGCTTTTTAATGGGTCTGAAGGAGTGAATAAAAATTCCGACCTAATTTTCTTTTTAAGATAGATTTAATAAAAATGACGTTAGATATTCCGTAGTTAAAGACCCAGAGAATCCACATCATTTATCAGGATGAGATCTAAATCAACATTTACAATACAAAAGCCATGAAACTTCACGACTAATCTGTGCCAAGGCCTGAAATTTGGCTGTTTGCCCTGTACGCACTACGCCGTCCGATCCGGCGTCTAGCTGCATTAGCTACCGCAGCATTTTCTGCTGCAAGTGAGAAATTCGAGAGAAATCAAATCTAAACTTACTGTTCCTGTCAAGACCATCCATTTCTGTGAAGTTTCTTACCACACTCTAGATCAAATAATTATTTATTTTAGAATTGCCGGACTACTCGTTTAATTTAAGCATATTCTAGACTAATAATTAAATAGTTTTAAACAATTTTTTTCCTTCGTTAAAAACGGTGCTGACGCCATTGCCAGTGTTAAGCTATCGATGCGCTTTGTTAGGATATCGGTATCGGCTCCTTAATCTGAATAGCGGTGTTTGAGCTCGATTTTAGGAGAATTTTCGCTCTAAACACCAACACCAAACACCAACACCGAGCGTGAAATCACCCATTAAGTGCAAAAATGTCCGGAGGACAGAACCAAACTTGGGCAAAGGTAATTTTGACATGTTTTTTTAATTGGCCAGAGCTCAGTCATCCCTGGTCATCCACAGTCGGAATTTATTGAGCAGCCTGTCAAATTGATGAAGTCATTATGAATTACCGTACAAATATTTCAGCAAGTTTACTTTGATTTTAAGATTTTAAACTGTAAAAAATTGCTGTAATTTGTGCGGTAAAATACTGTAATTAACACAATAAAATGCTGTAGATCAGATTTTTATTATAATTTACAGTAATTGATGTCTGTGTGCGGTACCTAGTTGCTGTAAATGTCAGTGTCGTTTGAAGTCGTTTCTCACGGAGATATTTCCCCCGGTTATTTACTGTAATTTAGCGCAAGTAATGCATTCTGGGGGATATGAGCGCAAAATTCGCAAAGACTGTAGAGCCTTGACGACTGACGTCGACGATCGCCAAATAAAAAATGCAAGCTTTTTGCGATATCACTACGAAACATCTAGCTCTGGATAATTATCAAGGTAAGCGACACATGTAGATCTACTTCTAATTGTATCCCCCGGCAGTATGCCGGAGGATACTTTGGATTCAGCAGCGTTTCGCCGCCGCCGCCGCCGCCGCCGCCGCCGCCGCCGCGTCACATTCTTGTGTGCGCTCTAGCGGTCACATTTCTCGACGAATTTTTTTCAAACTTCCTGTGGACGTGTATATTGGTAAAATCTGGACCCCTATAGTTTCTGGTGATGCTGCCCCCAGTGTTCCGTCTTTTATAGGGTAAAAGGCCATATTTTTTGGGATAGTTTGTGTGCGCTCTAGCGGTCACATTTCTCAACGGATTTTGTTCAAATTTTGTATGGAGGTGTCTCTTGGTAAAATCTGGAACCCTATAGATTTTGGTGATGCTGCCCCCAGTGTTCCGTCTTTTATAGGGTCAAAGGTCATATTTTGATAGATGTCTTGTGTGTACTCTTGTGTGCGCTCTGGCGGTCACATTTCTCAACGGATTTCGTTCAAATTTTGCATGAAGGTGTCTCTTGGTGTAATTTAAAAACCTATAGTGTTTGGTGATGCTGCCACCAGTGTTCCGTCTTTTATAGGGTCAAAGGTCATACTTCAGGGCATGGCATGAGTGCACTCTGCAGGCCACATTTCTCAACGGATTTTGTTCAAATTTTGTATGGAGATGTGTCTTGGTATAATCTACACATGTTTAATTTTTGGTGATGCTGCCCTCATTGTTCCGTCCTTTATAGGGTCAAAGGTCATTTTTCCATTTCTTGCACTCTTACTTCTGCATTTCTCGACGGATTTCGTTCAAATTTTGCATGAAGGTGTCCCTCGGTGTAATCTAAAAATCTGTACTTTTTGGTGATGCTGCCACCAGTGTTCCGTCTTTTATAGGGTCAAAGGTCATACTTCAAGGGATGGCGTGAGTTCACTCTGCAGGCCACATTTCTTGATGGATTTCTTTCAAATTTTGTATGGAGATGTATCTTGGTATAATCTACACATCGTTACTGGTTGGTGATGCTGCCCTCATTGTTCCGTCCTTTATAGGGTCAAAGCTAATTTTTTCCCTTTTGTGCACTCTTACTTCTGCATTTCTTGATGGATTTCATTCAAATTTTGTATGGAGATGTATCTTGGTATAATCTACACATCGTTACTGGTTGGTGATGCTGCCCTCATTGTTCCGTCCTTTATAGGGTCAAAGGTCATTTTTCCATTTCTTGCACTCTTCTACATTTCTTGACGGATTTCGTTCAAATTTTGCATGAAGGTGTTTCTTGGTGTAATCTAAAAACCTATAGTTTTTGGTGATGCTGCCACCAGTGTTCCGTCTTTCATAGGGTCAAAGGTCATACTTCAGGGAATGGCGTGAGTGTACTCTGCAGGCCACATTTCTTGATGGATTTCTTTCAAATTCTGTATGGAGAGGTATCTTGGTATAATCTACACATCTTTACTGTTTGGTAATGCTGCCCTCATTGTTCCGTCCTTTATAGGGTCAAAGCTCATTTGTCCATTTTGTGCACTCTTACTTCTGCATTTCTTGACGGATTTCATTCAAATTTTGTATGGAGATGTATCTTGGTATAATCTACACATATTTAATTTTTGGTGATGCTGCCCTCATTGTTCCGTCCTTTATAGGGTCAAAGGTCATTTTTCCATTTCTTGCACTCTTACTTCTGCATTTCTTGACGGATTTCGTTCAAATTTTGCATGAAGGTGTCTCTTGGTGTAATCTAAAAACCTATAGTTTTTGGTGATGCTGCCACCAGTGTTCCGTCTTTTATAGGGTCAAAGGTCATACTTCAGGGCATGGCCACATTTCTTGATGGATTTCTTTCAAATTTTGTATGGAGATGTATCTTGGTATATCTCTCAACACATTTCTTTCAAATTTTATATGAAGATGTGTCTTAGTGAAACCTACACATGTATCTAATTTCTACACCATCCTTTTGTTTGAGGGAGGGGATGGAGGAGGGTCTTTGTCCCTCCTTCAAATCGCTGCCAGTGCCGGGGGATACATTTAGCATTGCGCGGCCCCAGCAATGCACATTTCTAGTTAGATCTAGGATTATTTGTGCCTATATTAGGTGTGCTCGGAGCGTCTTTCAAAGTGGGGGGGGGGGGGCACCAGAAAAAATGGCATGGGGGCACCTACAAGGGGGAACATAAAGTGAAAAAAAGATAATTTTGTGACATTGGTATTACCCTACCATGCCTACTTTCCAATTAATACAATCATTATCAAGCATCACCTTCTTCCTCTTTATTGTGGTTCTGGAAACAACTTCTGCTTCCCCAATTAGCTGTTATGTGTAATGGTCTAACTAAAACAACACAAAAGTAACTCCCCCCCCCCCCCTCTTAATCAAAATGGCGTAACTTTTTAGCGAAAAGGTTTTGGGCAAAATAGCTAGGCAGGAGTGTTCCTTCACTTATTGACTAACATTTTCTGTTAAAATGAGATTGATCTATTGAGTCATGCATGAGTGAGCAAACATTAAAAGCCAAATTGTCACTTTTCAAAAGTTACAAGGGTCATTTTGGGTATTCTGTGAAACGAGATTTTAGCGAATTCCTTTTCTGGTGCATATTAATGTGCTGTTGTTGTTGTTTATTATCCATCGCTTGACCCCTCACACCTATCCCGACGCTTTTCTCATTATTATGGTTGAGTGAGCACAATTTATTTTAAAAATTCAAACCTCGTGAATTTGAAATTGCAAAATCCATTCAGCTTAATGAAAAAAAAAAATAACTCCAGTTTTTCTTACCAAAATGTATGATCACATGTTGTGTGAACATATGAGGTTGTCATCGTGTCATGGTTGAGTGAGCACACTTTAAATCGCGCAGGAAATGCTAAAATGTACTGTTAAGTACAGCATAAAAAATTACCCTTGTGACTTTTGAAAAGTGAAATTTTTGCCTTTAATGTTTGCCCACACATCAACCGTTGGAATTGCACTTGTCAGAGAACCACCCTCCAGTGCGGAAGTATCCAAAGTTTTGAAGATGATAGCATCTGGAAAAGCCCCTGGAGTGAATAACATCCCTACAGACATCTTCAAAACTGGTGGTCAAGCTCTCCTGGAGAAGCTGAAGTCTCGTTTTCAACGAAGGAAGGTTGGGAAGGTCCCTCAGGACTTCAAAGACGCCTCCATCGTTCACCTCTACAAGAAAAAGGGTGACAGACAGTCTGCGACAACCATCGTGGGATATCCCTCCTGTGCATAGCAGGCACAGTCCTGGCTATAGAATTATCCTAAACCGAATCATCAGTCATGTAGCGGAAACCATCATCCCTGAATCTCAGTGTGGCTTTCGTGCAGGCAGGGGTACTACAGACATGGCTTTCTGCAAGAGAAGTGCCGGGAGCGAAATCGGGAACTATACTTGTTGTTTGTGGGCCTGACCAAGACCTTTGATACCGTTAATTAGACTGGCCTATGGAAGATTCTCTCCAGATTTGGGTGTCCCGAACAGCTCATTGCACTAATCAAAGATTTCTATGATGATATGCAGACAAGAGTGCAGGAAAATGGAGAAGTTTCCGATCTCTTTCCTGTAAAAAATGGAGTCAAGCAAGGTTGTGTCCTTGCATGCTCCAACGCTCTTCTCCATCCTCTTCTCCGCAATGGGTCTCTTGACGCGGAAGTGGTAGTCCGCATTGCAAAGGCCAGTGCTGCCTTTGGCAGACTCACAAAAAGACTTTGGCAAGAGCACGGTATCAAAATTTCCACCAAAACTGCCGTGTACAGAACTGTGGTCCTAAGCACCATGCTGTATTGCTGCGAGACTTGGACTACATACCGACGACGCATTAAGCAGCTGGAACAATTTCACCAACGCTGTCTACGGAAGATCTGCAACATCCGGTGGCAAGACAAAGTGTCCAACCTCCAAGTCTTGGAAAAGTGTGGGCTCACTAGTGTCGAGTGGCTACTCATCAGGGCTCAACTGCTTGGACTGGACATGTTGCCAGGATGGAAGACAGCAGAATTCCTAAGATGCTTATGTATGGTCAGCTAAAACAGGGACAACGTGTCCAAGGAAGGCCACTCAAAAGGTGCAAGGACACGCTAAAGGCCAAACTTAGAAGATGCACCATTGACACAGACACATGGGAAGTGGCTGCAGCTGACAGGGCGCAGTGGAGACTCTGCTGTCATCCTGGAGAAGAGCGACAGGCGAAAGCAACGACCTGCCTCTCTGGACTCCTATCCATGCACTATCTGTGGGCTCCCCTGTGCATCTAAAATCGGTCTTCATTCCCATATGAGGACCCATTCCAGCAGTTGACCTACTTGCTTGGTCATCTTGCGTTTCGACAGGTGAATCCATCACTCATGCATGACTCGATGGATCAATCTCATTTTTACAGTTACGGAAGTTAGTCAATAAGAGTAAAAGTATCTTGCGAAGTTATTTTGCTCATAACCCTTTCGTTAAAAAGTTACGCCAATTTGATTAAGGGGGAGTTACTTTGTGTGTGTGTGTTTATTTATGTGGGCGCGAGCAAAGAGAGCGAGCAAAAAACTATTTTTTTCTAATGCTGAAGTCCTTGACTTGTGCATCATTTATACAGCGATATAATGAAAAAGACAACAGCAAATTCAATTTGTGGGAATGTCGAATGATCTTTTAATTTGTACATTTACCCTATCGTTTTCTTTAGGATTACAACTATAATATAAAGCATACTTTATGCGATCTGCTTGATTTCATTATATACTGTATACTGTATATGTATTATGGGTACTATATGAAGCCAAACTTATTTCCTGCAGTTCTGTTCTTTATGAAGTACACATAGGAGAAGGCAGCCCCTAGAAGAAAAAAAAGCGAGAGCGAAAAAGCGGAGGATGTGAAGGACAAAAGGACAATAAAAATTTGCTAAAACGTTAAAGTTTTGACGCTTCCCGCGGGAAGGGAGAAATAACCCCCCCCCCCCCCCCTCCTTGCACCCACCCCTGTTACATACAGAGCAGTATTATCCTATACTGTAAAAGAAAATTACAGTAAATTACTGAGAACCTGGCTGCCATTGATTTACTGTAAAATTTCCAGTGCGATTTGAACCTACACTGTACAAAAATATTAACAGAAAAACGGCCAAAACTTGTAATTTTACAAGTAAAAAAAACCTGTTAATCTACAGTTATATTTTACAGTGTACATGATTACACACTTCCAAAACCAAGACAACTATTAGTATGATGCTGAAGAAAGAAAACACAATTGCAATGAGTATTGAGGTTCTGTTTCTCCTCCAGTAATACTTCGCCAGAATTTTCTTGCTGACTCGTTGCAGGTCCTTGGCCTGCAAAAGATCAAAATACAATATAAATAAGACAAAAAAGAGGGAAATCAAGGATTACATTAATAAGTATTTCGGGGTTCGGGGGGGGGGGGGGGGGGGGGGGGTTAGGGGTTTATTTTAAAGATTGCTAAAGACCCTATACTTTGTTTATCCAGTCTAACCTGGAGATTGCTGGATAGATATCAGAATAACGATTTTAAAAAAACGTATACATGTATTGCAGGTAATGAGAAACAAAATTACCACGGCTGTACTGTGAACTGGAATATAAAAGCAAATGCCAGCTGCATGGGCTAGTTTTCAGGGTTTATACCAGACAAAAGGCACTTGATTACATGATAAGAATAATCAAAATTAATAAAGAATAGCACAATATCCCGGCTCCCCCTCCACCGGCGCCTCATACGCCTACATCAAAATCACAGAGTAATCAAATTTCGTCGGCTTTCGCAGAGCTTTGTTGGCTAATTCATTATGTCATAATTAATACAAAATAATAATAATAATTAATAATAATGAATATTTATAAAGCGCCACATCCACTAAAATACAGTGCTCCAGTCGCTGGAAAATAGAAATTACAGTTACACAGGTAGGATAGAGATCACATAGAAAACATAATTGCAAATTGTCCAAACACTACTGAACAGCACATGTTGAAAATACATAATAATGATAAAAATATACAAAGGTATGTAACATGGGAAGAAATGGCCAGGAAACCAGCATACATTAATCAAATGCTTTTTTGTGTTGCTTAAATTCATATATTCTTTCTCCTTCTCTCTCTCTCTCCATTTCTTTCCCTCCCTCCCTCCCTTTCTCTCTCACGTTCTCCCTTTGTCTGCTTGTCTAACATTATTCACTTATTTCTTTTCAATAATGTGATAACTTTTTTTTCTGTCTCAACCACTCTTTGACTCTGCCTCTCTCCCCTCCCACAGTTCTTCCCATTTTCAGTTCTTCCCATTTCTGTAAGTGTAAATGTAACTTCCCTGCCTTCGTTGCTAGATTTTTTTCTTCCTCTATACAATCAGCTATATATTTTTGTATTTTCGTAGATGAAGGAACCTGGCCTTGAGCCCTAGAATGGAAAATTGCATATTTAATAAACATGACCAAAGAATTTACACATTTATTTCTATTTGAATTACCAGGTAATCCCATGAATATATCCCCCCCCCCCCAAATTCATATCTTTTAATTCAGCCAAGCCAAAATATTCAATACAAAATTGCCATAACGGTTTCACTTTCGCACAGTTCAGAAATATATGAAAGTAAGACTCAGTCTCCTTATAACAAAATGAGCAATAATTGTCCGTCACAAACCCAAACCTCATCAAATGTTCTTTTGTATATATAGCTCCATGTAAAAGTATAAATTGAAATTCCCTTTGTTTTCTAATGAGAGTTGTGTTCCTTGCTCGGATAAAAAAGTACATATTTCTTTATTTGTAAAGTTGAAATTGCTGTGACCATCCTTTACTGTTAAGTTATACGAATCACGTAAATTGTTAATAAAACAGTTATAAATAGTTCTAGATTTAACTACCTGAAAAGTTGTTTCCTGCCCAACAATATTCATGTTTATATTAAAGTCAACAAAATCGATTTTCATAAATTTGACCGAAGGAGTAGCATTTTTCCAACTAGTTGGTATGGCATGAGCAATATCAATTATCTGGAGCAATTGATTTGCATTTATCCCAAGATTTTGAAAATAAACCACAGGCTTTATATGCCCATTGTCAAAAATGTGATTTACAGTGCGTATGCCTTTATTAAATAGATCAATATCACAGATCATTTTACCTCTTATACAAATATTATGATTATTAAATATAACCGGTTTCCTCATATCTTGCCATGCCTTCAGCATTTCTGAATAAAATTGTGGCATTTTTAATGTTAATTTAGAAGTGTCAAAGTCGCATAGGAACAGAATTGTATTTTACCCATAAGTGTGAGATCCCTTTGTTTCCACCATCGCAAGATTCTTTTTATTTTACTAAGTATTTATTTGAAATTCAAACCTTCTTTTATAATCACATTCATAGAGAAATAAACACCTAAAATTTTAATTTGCTGGACTAAATTTCCAAACAAGGGAATTTGGGGTCTTTCACTATCTTTGCCCATCCACAAAAAGTTCGTTTTCCCTTTGTTCACCTTAAGACCACTTACTTTCTCGAATTCTTCAAAAAGACATTGAAGCCGTTTTATAGAATTTGTATTTTTCACAAACAGGGATATATCATCTGCATATAATATTTGTTTAATTTCATGTTTATTCCTCGTTTTATGTTGAAATAACCAGTGGAATACCCCCATTCATAATACAACTGGTAATATCTGTGTATAATACACGAACCCACGAACAAAATGATTGACCAAATCCAAATAATTTAAGAACCTTGAATAAAAAGTCATGAGAAATAGAGTCAAAAGCCTTTTCGAAATCCACCGTGATCAAATATCCAATATTTTCATGAGAGGCTTGAAATAAAATATCGTCTATCAATCTCACACCTTCTCCTATATTCCTATTTTTGACGTAACCTACTTGATCATTGTGAATTGTCTCATTTAGTACATCTTTCAATCTTTTTGCTAATACCTTTGAGAGTATTTTATAATCAACATTTAAAAGCGTGATTGGTCTATAATTTTGGATATATAATGGATTTTTACCTTCTTTTTCTAATAACGTAATTACACCTTGCTTTTGTGAAGTTACTAATGTACCCCTATCATACGCTTCATTTAAAACTTCAACCAAGAGTCCCCCGCCCCCAAATAAGGTCCAAAAAGTATAATAGAATTCAACTGTGAAACCATCATTCCCAGGGGATTTATTAAATTTCATTTCTTTTAAAACACTTAAACATTCATTACTAGTTACTCTACCTTCGCAAATATCTCGATTTTCTTTGCATAATTTAGGAATGTCATCAAAGAATAAGGAGTTTTGATCAACAAGCGTTTTACTCAACGAATACAAGTTTTCATAATATGATCCAATCATCTTCAATATTTTCTTTCTATCCTTAATGACCTGTTCATCTTGATCATATAATTCTCCAATCACACTTTTCCGTTTATTAAACTTAAGTAACTGTTCAAAATATTGTGTCTTCTGTTCTCCTTCCTCAAACCAAACGGCCCTTTATTGAATCTTTAAACCTTGTCGAGTATAATCATACAATTTCTTCAAATTGGATTTTTTCCCCTCAATTTCATCATTTATGTTTCTTGATGGTTGTGCTAAAAGTTGATTTTCTAAGCATCTGATTTCCTCTTCTACTTTTTCAATTTCAAGTTTCCTAAGTTTTGCTTTTTTCTTTGTATAACTATTAATAAACTCTCTCATTTTCATTTTAAGAAAATCCCACAACAATAATTTATCTTTATTTTAGGAATATACTCATTTTTTAATTCGACTACTTTATCTCTACTTTATCTCACTCACAAATTCTTGATCCGCGCACATTATTAAATTTCCAGTAAGAGTTACCGAAGTGGGGCGTGTCTACAAAGCTCCTTAACAGAAGCAGAACGCCAGAATGATCTGGTGTAATGGATATCAAAATATCACAACAATTAACAGAATTTTTGCAAGATAGACGAGCCAAACCAGTAGTCTAACCGACTTAGGATAACGGGCCACTTTGTCTAAATGTAAATTGTTTCTTATCTGGATTCGTCTTTCTCCATATATCTTCTAAACCATATTTATCAAGAAGGTCTTGAAATTTATCATTAAATCTATTTTTAGAAAATTTCCTTGGTCCCATATAATCAAATTTTCCGTCCAGCATTATATTAAAATCTCCTCCTAAAAGAAGTATATCTCCAACGTTATAAAGCTTTGAAATATGGTTATCCAACTCTTCTAAAAATTCAATTTGCATCTTCTCTTTATCTCTCGTGGGAAAATAGCAATTAACTAAAAGAAGCTTGGATCGTTGAAATTCTAGTTTCATAACAATGTATCTTCCATTTTCATCTATAACAACATTTTCATTTTTCAGATTTAAGTTTGGAGAAATCAATACTAAAACACCTTTACTGTGGTTTGTCCCATGACTAAAGAAGATTGGACCATTCCATTCTGATTTCCATTTTTCTTCTACCTCTTCCGTGCTATAAGTTTCTTGTAAAAATGCAATGTTACTATGTTTTTTTCTACAAAAAAATTTCTTCAAAAATGTTTATCCTTTTAGCCTTATCTCTTAATCCTCTCACATTTAGAGTGAGTAGAGTAAAATATGACCTCCTATCCAAATCATTTTGTCATATCCCCAAATGCAAATGAACATCAACGAGCAACAGATCTGAATTTGAACAGGCATCACAACACACCAGCAAAGCAAAACCACACCAAACATTACACTCCCATTCACACCAAACGCTCCATAGTTTCACCGAACACACATAACTCTGTACTTATACACAATTATTCACACCACAGCATCCACCCATGCAACTAGCACACACACCTTACAGCCTGAACCCAATGGAACTCCCTTCTGTTTAATACTTAACAAAACCGTTTGGAAATATCTAAAGGTAATTAGTGAATAACACAATTTCCCTTTCTTGAAATTATTTATAAAAAAAATTATCAAAAAGTGCTTTCAGCTCGTCTGAGCCATGATTGCACCAAAATGTTTTCCTTTAATTTGAACTCCCCCCTCCAAACAAGCCAAAACGGTTTGCATCCTGTTCATTGCGCCTTACTCAAATTCGAATAATCATCAATAATATTACATAATAGTACTAGCATCCAAAATAGTGTTTGGTTAATTGTATGCAACATCCCTTTGGTACATTGTATATGCACCCACACACACATTCACATACATGGTCTTGCGGGGAACTCTATTCATTTCTCCTAATGTATTTTGTACCCCGCAAGTACTTCTCCTATTGTGTACCCCAAAAGCATGACGGAATTAAGGTCATCATTGTGCTCTTTTGTTCTCTGTACCCCACAAGACTATCTATGTCAAACCACACACACACAACACACACTCTCTCCC
This sequence comes from Heliocidaris erythrogramma, assembly GCA_025617745.1. Lineage (NCBI taxonomy): Eukaryota > Metazoa > Echinodermata > Echinoidea > Camarodonta > Echinometridae > Heliocidaris > Heliocidaris erythrogramma. The sequence goes on along the minus strand of CM046871.1, from coordinate 6,317,417 downwards.
TCTCTCTCTCTCTCTCTCTCTCTCTCCCTCCCTTCTTCCCCCTTCCTCTTGTTCAAAAGGAGTTTGCTCATTCACTTACCTGTTCGCGAATGTTCTCCGCCGTCTTATCCAAATCCTCGATCTTTGCATCTCTGTCGAGGATAAGATCAATGTTCTTAACCATAATTTCGACTACCTCATCCAGCTCTTCTTGAATATCCTCGACCTCCACCTTCTTCGCGGGGTCCCTATCATCGTCCGCTTCATTGATCACGCAAACGATATCGTTGCCAGTTTTCCTCAATCCACGACTACGATCGCGTCCATTCCTGGTCCTGCCCCGAGTAGCCTGAGAAAGTAGTGGTCGCTGACTGGCATGAAGTGATTGATGTCCGTCGGATCCGCCTCCATAATCCGCATCATTGATGGAGCCGTCTCTAACTGGGTGCGCGCTATTGTTTGTCGCTGTCTCTAACCGGTTCCAACCGGTTTGCCGAGTGGCGCCGAATGGCTAGCAACCATTCCTCTGGATGTCAATGCCGTTATCCCTATTAATATTGTTCGGATGCAAACGGATTTGAATCGCTTCCTTAACTCGGCGCGTATACCAATGTTTGTCGTGCGCAATGCAGCTGATCTCATCCCAGTTAGGGCGATGATCGAGTTCCACGCATGCTCTGCAACAGCAGAACTATCGGTGCGCCTAAGCCGAACATCCCGGCGATGTTCTTGCATGCGTTCCCCAACAGGCCTACCTGTCTCGCCAATATAGACCTTGTCACAAGTCGAGCAAGGGATCTTGTAAACAACCCCATCGCGTCTGCCGGGGAGAGCGCGGTCTTTCGGACGGACCAGCTGGTTACGGATGCTGTCAGACTTAAAGACGACGCGAACGCCATGCTTCTCCAAACGCCGGCGGAGTAGGTGGGAGATGCTATCAACAAACGGAAGCACTACGGTAGATTTAAATTGCGTGGGTTGCTCAGGAATAGCGCTCTTCTTCCTGGCGACGCGATTAACAAACGAGCGAGGATAGCCATTAGAAATGAGAGCTGAGGCGACATGCCGCTTCTCCGATGCTGTGCAATGGGGTTTACTAACGATGCGTGAAGCTCTGTCGTAGAAACAATTTACTACCCCGCGCTTCACGGACTTCGGATGGTGCGAATTGTAAGCTAGGTATTGATCGGTGTGCGTGGGCTTCCTATATACGGTGGTAGTTAGATGACCGTCGGTGTCGCGGTGCACCATGGTATCGAGAAAGGCAATGCGCTCATTGCATTCCGTCTCCATAGTCATGATAGTGAAACGAATGGAGGGCTGTTGCGAGTTCATGTGCTTATAAGCAGATCATTGGCGGACGATATGAGTAATGATAAAAGTATCATCGACATATCGCCTCCACACCCTAGGAACGCAATCGGGTGGGCAGGTCTTCAGCGCGTGTTCTTCAAAGGATTCCATGAAGACATTGGCGATAACTGCGGAAACTGGACTGCCCATGGCCGCTCCTTCTTGCTGTTCATAGAAGCAACTCTTGTACATTTAATAGGTAGACTGCAACACGAATAGAACTTCAAAAGTTCAACTATCTTAGCCGGAGATAGCTGAGTGCGCTCGGGTAAACTATTGTCGGAATCAAGCGTGCGGAGTGCGACATCACATGCAACGCTGATGGGTACGTTGGTGAACAATGATACCACATCGAAAGATGCCATGACTTCATGATCTTGTATGGTTAGTGTTATAAGCAAAAGAGCTCACACACGAAACTATGGGGCGCAGCGGGGTGTCGGGCTTATGGATCTTAGGCAGCCCATAGATCCTAGGCGGTTGCTTCTGCGAAGGTCTCAACTTGCGGTAAGTAGGATCATCGATGTCACCATTCTTGTGATGGCCGCGGAGAATTGTCGCAAGCTTGCGGAGAGACGATCGGTCGGGTCCTTACTTTTAGCGCGATACGGTCCGGATTCAATTAAATCAGCGTAGACATCGGCGATCTGAAGGCCTTGCGCATACCGGTCAATGCGGAGTTATGCAGCTTCGGTTTAGACCTATATAATTATGTGTCCGCAATACCAGGGGAAGGTTTGGTACTGGTGTATCCAAAATGATTTTTAAAAAAAGTAAGTACAGAGTCATAGTTTATCAAATAAAATATAACAATGCCATATGAGATTCGGTTTGAAAATCCCACGCCTTATTTTCATCTTCCGAAAGCATTACTTTACAGTTTCATTAATATGACCGAGGTGTGTTTGTATCATGCGTATGTGTGTGTTGTCTTGCTTGCGGGTAAGCCCCTAAAACGTCCGGGGGCCCGTTTCTCGAAACCAACGACAAGACAGTCATAACTTTGTCCGCAAACATTACTATGGAGATGTACATTGGCTGATCCGGGGGGGGGGGGGGGGGGGGGGGGGGGGTCACAACCGGCCCGTGCCCCCCCCCCCCTTTTGGAAGAGAAGTATTAATTTTTACCATAGATGATCCGCCATTTTCTCGATTGTGCCCCCCCCCCCTTTTTTTTTTTTTCTTTTTGCTTGTCAGGAAATTATGGAGGGAAACTGGACCCCGTAACCCCTTACTAAGCGATTTTAGAAGGTTTGGTGAATTTTTTTTTGTCCCTACCCTCCCCCCCCCCCCCCCCCCCCCCCCCCCCCCCCCCCCCGAGCGACTTTTCGAGAAGCTGGCGAGACCAAAAAAATACGGGTCTACCTTTTCACAAACTTTCATTTTTGTGCCCCCTCTTTTACTAAATCCTGGATCCGCCCCTGGAGATGTATATGATCTTCCTAAACCGTTTTTCGAAGAGCTTACTATCTAGACATCTCGTGAAATCGATACTGTCGGCGAGAATAAAAGCCGACACGTAGCATAGTGGTTGCAATTACACTATATTTTTAAAAGCTAAGTCAAACTGCAAGTATTTGAATAAAGTAGAAGGAAATAAAAGAAAATCTAAATTAGAAGAAAGGTATAATATATGTCAAACACTTTTTGAATTATGTAAATTATACGATGGATTCGCTTGTAAAATGGAAATTTTGAGTTTTTTATTCATGATCCCCTGATGATTGGTGAGTCAAAGTTTTCAAAGTTATGATGCATACCAGGGGCCAGTTGCCCATCCCTGAATAACATGATGGGGAAACAGTTATTCTCTACACCTGTGTGGAATATATTTTATGATGTCCTGGAATATGTTTGAAATAGAGATATGAACAAAATTTTGCTTATATCTCTTGCTCTATACTAAAGAGAACTCGTCAGATTTTACTTCAATACATTATGGTCTCGCATTTAATGTCTGGGTTTTTTGAGTTTTTCCTATGATATTTTCAAAGCTCATAACAAGAACGAAAGTGAACAGACTGCAACGTTATTCAAAATTATACATGGGCAAAAGCTTAACCTAAAGCACATAAATACATATAGCATACCATAAACACAGTGGAAATGATGCTGAAGATGTGCAATAATTGATGTATGAATAACAGGTAATTAAGCATGAGAACCGAACGGCATATCTAGAACTGTTGTTTTTAGGCAACTCAAAACAACTCTGACACCCTTACCGGCATAGTTCTGAATGAGACTGTTGATTCATGGGCGTATACTGTTATTGTGATAAGAATACACGAATTCGAACAATATCCTATTGATCGAAAAAAAAACACAGCAGCTGTTGTTTCCAGCCAAGATTATATATGTACGCATGTATACCGGTATGAAATTAAAAGACTCGCCAAAGGTAACATTGTAACACCCAGAAAAGTAGTTAATTACTAACTCAATCATAAAATGTTGATGGGATGTGTAAGGATATACAGAGAACACAGCCTGTTATTTCATAAATTGTCTTTAATTGATCAGATTAATATGGAAATTTCTAAGCCTTTACATAACTCTCAGCTCGGCTGATACGGCCAGAGCCAATATCTGGATTTGTGCACCCTTTCATATTTAATATTTGTGTGTCATTTGATAGAAAAGATCCTAAGCTATCCACAGGTATAAAAATTTCCTTTAAATATTTTGAAACATTTATTTGGGGAGAATTTTTCCAACTGTTGACTTTTTTCTGGGACGCACTGTATATGATGAGTATCACATATTATCAGTTTTAGTTTCAAAATTAACAATTATATTTTTTTATCTGCTGTGTACTGTACATGAATATCGTGTTCATCTAATTTTTAAAACTTGTATCAAATTAAATTTGTATTTAACGTCATCCTTTCATATTTAATTTCCTAATATGTTAAAAAGTACAGCTTCTACCATTCTTGAGTGAATTACCTTAAATGGCATTAAACTGGCAAAACTGTGAACAGCGCCACCTTACAGTAACTGCTAAATTGAGATTATGATTTGAAAATTTATTTCATTTTATTTTGAATTCCGACAAACAGCTGTTGGAAAAGTAGGCATATTTTATATTTCAAACTATTATTTCTGACTTTGCACATGTGTAAATTGCCTACAGATACATTCTAAGCTTCTACAAACTAGAATGAGGCATGATGGGAAAATTAGAGACAGAGACACTTTTCTAATCCTGTTGAAAGATGGCGCCTATTAGGAGCTTCAATTTACTGTCACTTTAATATGAAATGAAGATTCAATTTTCTTTTCAAAAATTAGATATGACATTTTTTCGCGTCCAAAGTTCTGTACAATGCACATGTCATCAATATTAAAAAGCAAACATTGTGTCTCAGTATTCAAAACATAATTGTGAATACAAAACAATGATATGATATAAGTATTGCAAATTAGAATTTATTTTTCAGAAATTTGAAATGTAAAACTGCGAAAGTGGACACCGAATTATTTGCGACGCAAGTTATGTACAATACACACAATCGTAAAAACACATACACAGCAGTATTGTCAGATGCAACTTTAGTATCAAAACAATTATAATAAAGGCAAAGTTATGTTGTTTGTACTATATAGTTTGTATTATATCCTAATCACAAAACTTCTTATTTTGTTATTGGTCAAAACACGGTCACATGACCAAATATATTTCTACCATCAAAATGATGGTAGGGAAATACTAGCTAATTTGCATACAAAGTGCCTGAAACTCCTCCTCATTTGCATAAAATGTGCCCAAAAATTTTTGGGCACATTTTATGCAAATGAGGTTACTCAGCTGCTTTCTAACAGTGGCACACGCGAAGCCTCCCGATGGTTCGGCTACCCCCGGCTATGTAACACTGCAGTGTCCGCTCGTTCAGCTGAAAAGTCGTATTGAAGAATTTGGCGCACAAACGGAAGCAACTTTTTTGTGTGTACGTGTGTGTGAGGTCGAAAGGTAAGATTTGTTTACAAACAGACAAGATGGCTGCGTCCAGTGCACTCGGAAATGCATTGAGATTTAAACTTATTGAAAATGAGGACACTGAAGAATTCATCAACTCTGTGGATAGTACGAATACGAGAAAAACTGTAAGGTATGGTTTAGCAATATTCAGGGAGTTCTGTGACACGATTGGTGTGAATTTTGATGATCTAGACAGTGTAGAAATTGCCGAACTCGATTCAATCCTTTCTCGATTCTATGCCGGGGCACGTAATAAGTCGGGACAAGATTACAGTGTAAAATCAATGCACACGTTGAAATTTGCTCTACAAAAGCATTTCACGTCAACAAGAAGGGTTGACATTAAAAGTAACTTATTTCCAGTATCAAACAGAACATTCAAAGCTGTTGTTCATAAACTAAAGGGAAAGGGAAAAGGAGTTGTAAATCATCATGATCCAATTCCTGATGCCGATATGAAAAAAATTCAAGAAAGCCTTGTCGATCTTACTGATCCTAAGCAACTTCAGCAAAAAGTTTTCATTGATTTTATGACGTATTTTGCTAACCGTGGCATGGAAAACCTACGCTCATTAAAAGCAGAGGATTTTTTATTGACTGGTGATAATGGCCACGAGGTTTATACTCTGAGGGACCACAGCACAAAAAATCATCAAGTAGATGAAGAGCAAAGCCAAGGTGGGCAAATGCATAGTGTTGCTGGAAATGAGAGGTGTCCCGTTCTGAGCCTAAAAACATATATTACCCTTACAAAAAAAACTGTATGGTAGATGTATGGTATGGCTCTATGGTATATGGTATTTCTATGGTACAGCTCTATGATAGAAGCATTTTCTATGGTATACCATACGGTGTAGATATGTGGCAAGTGGTATGTATATGGTAGATCTCTATGGTAAATGCTTGTTCTATGGTATACCATATCATTAGATATATGGCGTGTGGTATTTATATGGTACATCTATATGGTAGATGCCTGTTCTATGGTATACCATACGGTGTAGATATGTGGCAAGTGGTATGTATATGGTAGATCTCTATGGTAAATGCTTGTTCTATGGTATACCATATCATTAGATATATGGTGTGTGGTATTTATATGGTACATCTATATGGTAGATGCCTGTTCTATGGTAAATTATATGACGTAGATATATGGTGAATGGTATGTATATGGTACATGTATATCTCTATTTATTTGTAAAATCTTGCATGTGTGGTATGAAAGGTGGTTATATGGTAAATACCATATATGGTATATGTATGGTAGTTATGTGGTGTGATTATGGTAGATGGGCGGTAATTGTATGGTATTATCTATGGTAGATGTATGGTAGTGATATGGTTTGATTATGGTAAATGAGTGGTAATTGTATGGTATTACCTATGGTAGATGTATGGTATTTTCTATATGGTAGATGCCTGTTCTATGGTGAATTATATGATGTAGATATATGTATATGGTACATCTCTATGGTAAATGCTTGTTCTATGGTATACCATATCATTAGATATATGGCGTATGGTATTTGTATGGTACATCTATATGGTAGATGCCTGTTCTATGGTAAATTATATGATGTAGATATATGGTGAATGGTTTGTATATATGGTATATCTCTATGGTAAATGATTGTTCTATGGTATGCCATATAATTAGATATATTGTATGGGGGGGGGGGGGGCTGGGGCCCGCACCCCCAATATTTTGGCCTCGTACATGTGTGCAGATTCGGCGGAAGTTTTGCTAACTGAATTTCCCAAAAGTGGTTTCTATGGTGGTTTGCCATGGTTAGGTTTTTTTTTTTCCTAGTTATTTTTTCGCCAAATTTGTTCCCTTCTTTGGGCCCCACCAATCTGCAAAACGTTCCGCCGGCTATTTATAAAAAAGAGAGTTTAGGAGAAAAGACAAAGAGAATGAGAAATGAGTGCGAGGGGCACACACAGAGATGGAGAGAGAGAGAAAGAGAGAGGGGGTGCTAGAATTGTGACTGTAAACTTAACGCAGCATGAATGCAGACCTGATTCAGTTTATGAGTGTTGAATTACAAATTTATGATGCAAATTAACTTATTGAGATAGCTATAGTGATTTTTTTAAATACTGCTTTATAATATTTGCATTGTGTAGCTCAAAATTAATATGATGTAAGAAAAATAAATACCGCTGCTGAGTATGTTACTGACCTTTACAGAGAACAGGGTCTGAAAATAGAGACTACTAGTACTGACCACTCACAGCAGCGGAGCGTGAGTGTGGTACTGGCCTGGACAAGCACGCTTTCAAATTTGGTGGTTAAGGAATTGAGATGAGCTTCGCAATATAGGCCTAGGAATCTTTGATAATTCCAGATGAATTTGAAACAGAGGTAAGAAATTATATTTATATTAACTTAATATATATATTACCTTAACAAAATCAATCTCACTAATCCGCTCAGTGCAACTATGAGGTGTGAAACATGGATCCTATCAAGAGCTGAAGAGAGGCAGAATTGGTTGTCTGAACCAGCTTAGTCCCACCTGCTCATCTCGCTGTGTTATACATGAACATGTATACATGTAATTTCCAAATTAATACTATTTTCTGCTGTAGATTCCTCTGCACTTTGTTTTAAGAAACTTGATATTTTTAACAGAAGTTCTAACTTACGATTGCAAGATTTAAAGTATAGTCGACATTTACAAATACAATGTCAGTGTTATGAGTGTAGTGTACCATGTGTACTGTAACTGTAAGCACTCGTGCTGGTGCCACCCTGTCTCACTCCCCATGCACAGACAAGGGCAGTATAGAGTGTAGGCTTGTTTACTTTGGGCACAGCTTTATGAGCTGTGTGAGAAAGAAGTGCAAACAAACACATGTACCAGCATGAATTGGTCTTTGACAAAAAGGTACATACCAGTCGTTATCGAGTGATCTTTTTTGTGTAAAACTGTGTATGCTTTTGAGCAGTGTGTTTAGATCTAATTTGATCTAATTTAAGTAATTAGGCCTTATGAATGTGGGAGTGATTCTGATCTATATTATAAGCAAAGCTAGTGCAACATGGGTGGATTTGAAATAAGCGCATCGTGACATTATATAATGGAATATGTGGTATACATGTACAAGAACTATGTATGTATTACATGTATTATTATTTGTTGATTTGATCTAATAAGAGCTCCGGGCCGAGAGGATGTGAAATATCATTTGCGGAGCTATAACTGGATGCTATATTCGTGTACCGGGTTTCAGAAACAACAACCCAAATCCTTAAATTTCTCCCATTAGAGAAATATTCTAGCAAATATAAATGGTTCAAGTGTGTTTTAAACATTTACCAACCTAATTTTCCCTGCTGTTTAAAAGATACAATTAGATCTAATGTTGAAAAAATTGAGGTTTTCTTGGTCAGAACGCCGAGTGTTCAGTGTAGCTTAACCAATCAGAGCTCAATGAGAATAGCATGTGGAAACTGAATGGTCGGAAATCGGCGTTCTGGTCAAGAAAACCTCAATTTTTTAAACATCTTTATAAACCATGGGGAAATTATGTTTTATAAATGTCTAAAACACACTCAAACCCCTTATTTTTTCTCGAATTTTCGCCGATGGGAGAAATTTAAGGATTTGTTTTGTTTATCTAATCAGGTATACTGGGCTATAGCATCCAGTTTGTAGCTCCATGATGACAATGTCATAATTCAACATCATCGCAGAGCTCATATCGCTACGTATTTTCAACTATCATGAAATTGCTTGCCCTTCCGCAAATTTCTAAGTAAGCCGCATTTCTTATCATCTCAGATCTTACCTTTTAGCTTGTACATTATTCTTGCTTTACAGCAACTTTAAAAATATATGTTAAGTGACTATTCCTCAGACTGGATATATGATATAAATTTCTTAAGCAATCTCAGACTGAGCACTAGACCACTGAGCACTCTATAAAATCACTGGAATGCATAATTTAATTTCCCATTGTCTCTGGTATCAGTTTTTTTTATTTAACAGGTTGTCTAATAGAACACTTCATCAGTATTTAAAAAACACACCTTAAATCCTAAAAAGGGGATGATTTTCACATCATGGTAAATGTGATAGAAACATATGAACGACTGGTTCTAAATTTCCTTCTATTTCTATTGAAAAACTACCCAGGGTACAATATGACACACCAGCCTGGACAGGAGAACAGTAGTCAAGGCCATGATCGAAGGAAAACATTTCATTGTTTGTTTAAAAAAAGGTAACTCACCCTTTTATATTTTTCTGTTATTTGATTACATGTATGTTTGGGATAGTCACATAGTGAATGATAAAGAGCGATATTCATTTTGGGAGCATTTCACAGGGTTAAACTAATCTGAACTTTTAATGAAATATAGTTTAACAATGGAGGTACATGTTTGTTCTTAACAGTGTTGATCAAATGTAAAAATGTTGGTGCAAAACATCTGAAAAAATCACATGATCTATGCCTGAGAATAAGAAATATGCCTTCATGGTGACATGATTCATTACAATTGCATGGCATCAGTATTTTATTGGATATATGTAAGTTTGTAAACATCAACTTGTTTTCTCTTATTCAACAGGTTTCCCTGCTGATATCAAACTGGAACAAGTGGACACGGTCAACTACAGTACACTGAACATTCCAATACCTCAATCTACACCTTCCATGCTAACCTCCATCATTCCCAGCCAAATATTACACTGTAGATGCTTGGAAACAACTCAACATTAGGACATTTCAACTAAAAATGAAGCAATGACATCTCATTTTCCCTTACATCTTTTCACAACAGTTGTAAGTATTAGGTAATTGTTTTTATTCATCAACCAGTTGCGAAAATCATAATGGACTTTATTTGTGTTTTCAGTAAAGCTGCTCTTTGATCACAGATTTCAGTTACTGTAATTTTGGTTTTATGTTTAATGATGAATCCAAAAGAGATGTCAAACAAGGATGGAGTCCCTTGCGTGTTTCTCAGTGCAAATGTTTCGATTTACATGTATGGTCTGATCTCTGGGATACTTCCAGCATCACCACATTCCATCACATGGTATATAGGCCTATATTCAAATCAAGTGCCAACCAATACATCATCCCGTCATTCTGGTAATTATTCATAATCTAAGCATATTTTTTTTTTCAGACTGCATTGTACTTGTTAAAGATCAAGTCCACCCTAGCAGAATGTTGATATGTATAAATATTAAAAGTCCAACTAGCATAATAATAATTATGTTCATCTAAATCAGACAGAATATAACAAAGTTATAACATTCCCCCCCCCCCCCTAATTTTCCAAAAAAGTTATTTACACATCGCAGGTGGTACACTATGTAAATGAGCGAGTTGAAGATGTCACACACTCGCATATATACAGGTAGTGTTTTATGTGAAATAATTTATTTTTTGTAGATTTGAATTTGATGATAAATGACGATTCCATTCATTCATGGAGCAATCAAATAATTTTTACATAATGGGAGAAAAAACTGGAATATCTCAAAATTCATATAAAAAATGCATGTAGTGAGTGTGTGCCTTTGTGATGTCATTTACTCGCTCATTTGCATATCAGCTTTGACGTGCAAAAAGTTGTTAACGAAATTAAGGTAAACTTCTAAATGTCTTAACTTTTTAATTCCACATCCAATTGTGATGAAATTATCAATGTTATGCTTGTTTGATTTCTTTCCGTTTAGTCAAATCAACTGATTGTTGGGGTTTACTTGATGTTCCAGTGTTATGAAATGGCTTATTTGTTGATCACATATAAAGTATTCTCTTGATATATTGCTTGGTTATTACACTGTTCTTCAATTCAATTTAGTTTAGAAATTAAATATGTAAAACGTCTTCCATTATGAAAACCAAAAATACAGAGATCTATATCTACAGATCTATTTAGACTGTGTGCTCCATTTGACTGAACAGGAGATTTGACTTGGGGAAAAGTCTATACTTCTGTTTTAATGCCTCTGTACATTTGATCCCATATTGCATGCCATTCCATCCAATTCTTTTTCTCTAAAATTGGACTAAATTGACTCATGTATAAATATTGTAAGGATTTGAAGTCATGGCAAACTTCTTTTAGCTCATCATATGCCAAAGTTTTGTGTTTGCTAAAAATGTTATTGTTGGACTATATATTTGTATGTATATTCACTATGCCAACAAGCTCATTTATTACATACTTCAAAAGATCTTTTTTTGTGTGTAGATAAATGTATAGGCCTATGTAACTAAAGTTATTTGTGTGCTGAAAAAGTAAATTATATTATTATTGCATATATATAGAGAGCTTTAAATGGGAGAACGTATAGATGAAATAGAATTAAAAGTACTTGTAAGTTCGGCAGATATCCACAGGTTGATTTCCACTGTGAAATCAACCTGTGGATATCTGCTGTGTCATTATTCTCTGAGTGAACTTACTTTTAATTTTACACACACGCACACACACACAGTGGATGCTCTGGAGTTAAATATACTTTAGAATAACTCAAGTGCATGAGATGTCACCAAGGCCAGAGACCAAGGTGTGATATACAATGTAGTGCGCAAGAGAATCTACATTTATTGATGCAAATATTATGGTATATTTGTTGACAATGATCATGCCTATGCATTTAACATATAAGATAGTAACTTCACTTGGGATCAGAGCTCACCAAATTATGTATCGCAAAATTGATGAATTGCAACAATATCTGTATTATCAATAATATTTAAGTCATCGATAAATTTGCTTATTGGATTTTGTAAACAAATAAGTGTGCAATGTTACATACCATGGTCATGGTCATATAACGAATTACAAATGGCGAGAAGAGCAAATCTGACCAATCAGAAACCTTGTTTTATGTAGCCTTTTTTTGTAAAATTTTGTAAATGAATATATCATACACACAAACTATGCCAAAGAGTCTTAATGTAATTTGAACTTGTGTGCTATGTCTAGGAATTTTAGCACCAATAAACTTTCTCCAGTGCTCACTAGGTTCCAATAGAGAGTGGGTTGAAGTTTTTAACTTGTCATTATATCTTAGCTATATTTTACTGCCATTATTGCCAAAGGATGAGTGCTTTGCTCATGAAGTTTAGTACCCATAACCTTTGCGTAGGGCCCACATAGTTACATGTATAGTAGGGGAAGGAATAACCTGTTTTTGCTTAATGCTGAAAAAACTGGAGTAATTTGGAGGCTGGGCTCTCAGAGTTTTACAGGAACAATTTAAAGATGTTCTTATTGAAGAAAATGTGAGCCGGTGATATATCATTCATGTCATCTTGTGTAGTAGGGCGTAAATTCGTGTGAAACAACTGTGTTGGTGTAATATAGTGATTAATTGCCTCCAGCAAGGTCTGTTGCTTACTGTGCTAACTAAAAGTGTGTCCCACATGCTTTATTTCACGTTTCGAAGCTAGTATATAAAAACTTTTTTCCTTTTGTAATGTACATATTAAATAATTTTTGGTAACTTTGTCATTGACAAGACATGAATGTATATGTCATGTAATAATTACAAATGACTTTCCTAAATGTCTAGGAATCTTGAAGTAGGATGTTAACATCTTTAAAATGGACCCCATAACCCAGTTACCAACTGGTACTTAACTACCGCGGTACATGTTTGACAATATGCATGTACATTTATTTTTGTAATGTACTCTTCTGTAGCAATTAGTTGAGATCTGAAAGCTCAAGATAACTCTTTGTGTGTGATACATTTTATATACATGTATTTCTAATTCATGCAGCTTACATTAAAACATTGTTTATACTTGTACATGTATCATGAAATACGTTGTTTGAAATTATTACAGGAGATTCCCTATCTGCCACTTTTCACTGGTTATACATGTAGACTCTATGATATATGAATGGACCATTGTGGTAGATGTATGATGGATATATGGTAGGTATATGGTGCGTCTGTGGTAGATGTATGGCTGTTATATGGTAGATGTATGGTACACCTATGGTAGTGATGTGGTACTTATTTGATGCTTCTGTGGTAGATGTATGGTGGTTTTTATGGTAGGTGTATGGTACATGTATGATGCTTGTGGCTATCTGGTAGCTGAATGGTAGATGTATGGTAGGTGTGTGGTAGATGTATGGTGGCTATATGGTAGGTGTATGGTGGTTGGTATGGTAGCTGTATGGTGGTGGTATGGTAGCTTTATGGTAGATGTATGGTAGCTTTATGGTAGATGTATGGTGGCTATATGGTAGGTGTATGGTGGTTCGTATGGTAGATGTATGGTGGTGGTATGGTAGATGTATGGTGGCTATATGGTAGATGTATGGTGGCTTTATGGTAGATGTATGGTGGCTATATGGTAGGTGTATGGTGGTTAGTATGGTAGATGTATGGTAGCTTTATGGTAGATGTATGGTGGCTATATGGTAGATGTATGGTGGCTATATGGTGGTGGTATGGTAGATGTATGGTGGTGGTATGGTAGCTTTATGGTAGATGTATGGTAGCTTTATGGTAGATGTATGGTGGCTATATGGTAGGTGTATGGTAGATGTATGGTGGTTGGTATGGTAGATGTATGGTAGCTTTATGGTAGATGTATGGTGGCTATATGGTAGATGTATGGTGGTGGTATGGTAGATGTATGGTAGCTGTATGGTGGTGGTATGGTAGCTTTATGGTAGATGTATGGTAGCTTTATGGTAGATGTATGGTAGCTATATGGTAGGTGTATGATAGGTGTATGGTGGTTGGTATGGTAGATGTATGGTAGCTTTATGGTAGATGTATGGTGGCTATATGGTAGGTGTATGGTAGATGTATGGTGGTTGGTATGGTAGATGTATGGTAGCTTTATGGTAGATGTATGGTGGCTATATGGTAGATGTATGGTGGTGGTATGGTAGATGTATGGTGGCTATGTGGTGTGATTATGGTAGATGGGTGGTAATTGTATGGTATTATCTATGGTAGATGTATGGTATTTTCTATGGTAGATATATGGTACCTAATTAGCATAAATTTGTCCCAAATATGCTAATTAGCCCTATGGTATTTCTATGGTATTTTTTCCTATGGTATTTGTATGGTATGATTCTATGGTACCATAGATATATTCGTGTATGGTATATTTATGGTATACCATAGCATTTTTTTTGTAAGGGATAGTCATCTCAATCCAGCTTGCGACGCATTCTTTCAAAGGCCAAAGAAGAAAGAAACTGTGAAAGACAATGTCTGGTACGACAACAGCCCAGTTGGAAAGAATACCTTGCAAACGATGACAAAAACCATCTGCAAAGATGCTGGAGTTGTAAAGAACTATACCAACCATTGCCTGCGTGCTACGAGCATCACAATACTGGATCATGCGGGTCATACGTCGAGGGATATCATGTCTGTGTCTGGACATAGGTCTGAGACTAGTATCCGACATTATTCGCGGACGAGTGAGGAACGCAAACAAGAAATGTCCCGTACACTCTCTGAAAAAATCAACCCTCAAATCGAAGATTTGCCATCCTGTTCAACGGCAGAAAGTGTTGACGATTATCAATTGGATGATTTAGAATTAGAACAATTCTTGAACGATCTCTCTAACACAATCCCACTAATGGACGTGACTAACACTGTTAGTAACAGTGTCAATGTGAGTGCTCCAGGACCAGCTCCAGGACCAGTTACTCCTGCTAGCGGCAACCTTGCCATGGGAATGAGTGTGGTTTCAAATTCAAGTCAGCCACAATTTCATTTCCATAACTGCCAAGTAAACTTTTACAATCATTAATGAATGGATTAATGATTGTTGTATATATGTTCTGGTTTCCATTAATTTTCACTTGGATTTGGATTTTGTACCGACTACTGTACATATGTTCATCTTGCTCTTGTCAACATTTGGACACGTAGTTATGTACTATATGTTTTCATCTAGTTTTTTGCATTTGACATTGAATGGATGGATTTAAAACGTGAAGTGGATTTAAACATGGATGGTGAGTTAGAAAATATTTATCATTTATTTTGCATTCTTTCAATAATTAGCATTGTGTGTATTAGGATATAAATCAAATATCCCATACATTTTGTTCGACACTCTGGTTAAAATTATACATTCTCGGAAACGGTGGTATAGTACATTTTTCTTTCGGGGCTACGCCCCTCAAGAAAAATGTACTATACCACCGCCTCCTCGAATGTATAATTTTAACCAGAGTCTCTCACTGCATGGGATATTTGTATACTATATAATGAAGCATTACTGGTGTATTGTACATGCATAATTAGGACACCGGTGTCCACAGTTATACAGTGTCTGTTTTTTCTGTTTTAACTTTATTTTGCACTACATTTGACTTTTATGATCCATTCTGTTTTATTTAATTCAAATTTGACATTATTTTTTTTCTATTTACTTACAAAAAATCCAATATCTTACAAATCATTTATTTTTTGAGTGATACTAGGACACCGAGTTATTGACATTTAATGACAGTTGATGCAAATAAATGATAGTTGTGTTGTTAAGTGAAAAAAAAATTGAAAGTATGTGCATGTGTGTTACTTAGTTCTCTATAACATCAAATATTAGCAAGAGATTATATCCACAGTTAAGAATGTGAGGAAATCGTTTTTGTGTTACAAACTCACATGTGTTGGGGGGGGGGGGGGGGGGGGGTTAGCGATTCTGAGAACTTTTTCTCAACATTTTGATTTATCAGGGGGGGGGGGTATGCACTTTATGATGCACTTTAGAATAAAAGATCAGTTTGTTTAAAAAAGTGAGTTCTACATGGAATTAGCTGCATGAAGTGAACACCGAGTTATGTACAATGAATTTGTGACAAGGTGAAAAGCTGATTGTAACGTGAAGAAAATTATGTATGCTCCAATACTTACGGTGTGTGTTTTGCGATAGTTAAGGCCTATTATCATAACATTACTAAGGTACGATAATGAGTTTCCAATTCACATTTCGGGTACCTTTGATCACAGCCATGCACATTTGCAATGCATCGGGGAATCCCACTGAATTGAAAAGATCCTATTTTGGCAAGGAGCAATCGCTTTAGAAATAGTGAAAAAAGGGAGTGTCGTAATGTAAATAGTAATCTCAGCATTTCAGTTTGGAATTCACAGACAATATTCAGTCCTGATTTGCTTTCATCATTTGACTTCCGTACGTACACCATTTCTATGCGATCATGACTTAGAAGACATCCGAAGTGAAAATTGATTAGGTACTGATTGGAGGCAGAAGGAAGTCGATACGCAGGAGGAGGTGGAGAAGGAGAAGAAGGAGAAGCAGAATATTTTGGATAAATGGTATCCGACCAGCGAGAGGGCGAGTTATGCCGAAGCAGGTAGGCCTACAGGTATTCCTCTTATGCTATTGAAAATTTTGTTTGACAACTGTTATGAACTCTACATGTATACATGAAGCTGTAAAATGTTTAGGCAATTCCATGTATAGTTGTTGAAGCTACACTCCTGTTTGGTTATTATTGATGATGGTGAGGGGCACCGGATAAGATTGGGGCAAAATTATTCTAGAATATCGATTGATGGCACAGACTAGGGACAGAGGCATCGATCCTGGAAAGGGGTATAGGGGGCTTCATAGCTATGATTTGTCTTTGTAGTCAAGCCGATTGGTTAAGAAAATCGATGGAATTGTGCACTTTTCAAAAAAGCGTAAAATTTCGCTTGTAGGTATAGAGCCTTTTTATGCCGAATAATTCTGGATATGGGGCAAAAATATGTTCGGGCCCTGGGGCCCGTTGTGCTCACTTCTTTTAAATAGCCCTTTCACGGTCTTTCCCCTTCAAAGTTGATGTAATCAGATCTAGTTTCGTATATTGAAATATAATGTAGTATTTCCCACCCTCTAAAATCAGACAAATGCATTTGGTAGCCTAACCATTTTTCCAATAAAGCCCAATCTATATATCAAAATATGATCAAGTCACTGATTTGTTGAATATAAGTAAAATGCTTCTAAATGTGACCAGTCGCCAATACGTCTTTGAAATCAACAACATAGGTGCCACAGCTAGGTTCCCATTATAACAAAAAAGGCGCATAAATGTCAAAATGATTTATGTGCAAAATAAGATTTTTAGAAAAATTTGGTTTAAAGTTTAAATGGTAGACATTAATCTGGAAATCAAGGGCACATAAACATCCGACATTGATGACCCATCAAAGACAATTCTTTCCCTCGCAAGAGGGTTGCCTAATTCAACACTGTATAACTTTGAGTTTGGGCTGTAAAGTATAATTGGCAAAGCAATATGTTTTATAAGCAGAATACCTCTAGTGTAGGGTCACTTCATTTCATTAAGATGAAGATCATATTCAAAATGACCACTGGTCTGTTTCAATTAGTTTAGGGCGCTTACCATAGCAGCCACATATATTTTGGGCTTTCCTGATTTCTACTTTTTTCACCATATTAACTGTGTTTTCAAGTTTTAAATTTATCATCATGCTCTTCATCTAGGTGTTGTGATTCAGCTGGACATTTATTGGATATCTACAAGCAAGGCATTAACACATTTTTGACATGTTTTGGTTTCATCATTTCAAAATTGTCCTTGCTGTATTGCAAGTACATGGGTGTACTCCATTACCCCAGCCTGAGATTGGATTATTATTGTTGAGCTGGATTAATCCTCTGCACAATAGAGCTGGCCTGGGACTTTCAATAGATCCTGAGATTAACATCAAGCTTGGCTGGTCTTCTACAATGCAATATAACTGTTCTCCTCTCATTCAGTATAGCAGGGCTGAACTTTGGAACTTTTTGATCTCAAACATACGCTATGTACAAAGCTGTCATGTACTGTCTACACTCAAGGAAAATGGTATCCTGAGATACCGTGGTTGCCGTGGTGGTCGCAAACGAAATCGATACCGATGCAAAGGAAACTACATGCCTGGGACCCTGAACAAGATCCCCAAGGGTACTACTATGCCTGTCATCGTAAACAGTTTCAGACTGCCCAAATGAAACAGAAATACAGTCGAATCTGTTACATATCAAGACAACTGGAACTCAATCGTCAACGTCACATCAAATCCGATTTGCACTTTGGAATGCCAGATCGCTGAAGGCTACAGTATATGTACGTCTGTCTGTGACTATGTTCTTCAAAATAGCATTGATGTGCTAGCAGTAACAGAGACATAGTTGACTAATACTGACAAAGACAGCCATGTCCTTGCAACGATCCGCAAGACACTCCAAAAATATTCATCACATTCATCACATCCCCCGAATTGGATCTGCAGGCGGAGGTGTTGGTGTAATCCTGAACATGGGCTTCAATATTTTCATCAATGCCACACATCTTGTCTCCTCATTTGATAACATAGACTTGACAGTATCTTCCTCTACGTCTGCTAATCTTGTATAGACCTCCAACGAGCAGGCGAAACAAGCATACTACATCTGCCTTCTGCGATGAACTTTCATCTCTACTTGAGGTTCTACTGGCGTCCCGTCAAAGTTACTAATTGTTGGTGACTTTAACTTTCACCTTGATAAGGGTGATGATGCTCATTCCAAAGTGTTTCTTGAACTCCTTAAATCCTGTGATCTAAAGAACCATGTCACCCTTCCCACTCATAATAGTCGGCACACCCTGGGCTTGATCATTACCGGGAAGGAAGATGGACTTGTCACTGATGTTTCTACGAACCAGTCACTGTCATCTGACCATTTGGTGATGACTTGTAGCCTTTGTCTGGAGCGTCCTGATCCGGTCAAACAACGTTTCAAGACTCGATCACTAAAGAAAATCGATTTACACTCTTTCAAGGACAAACTAAGCGTGTTGCCTGTTGTTTGTAACCCTCCCGAGGACCTCAACGAGCTTGCCACATCAATGCATGATGAGTTGCGCGCCTGCCTGGATAGGGAAGCCCCAGAGAACGTGAAAGAAATCACTTTGCGGGCTAACTCGTCATGGTACAATGACACTTCAAATCAAAGCAAGAACGACGTCGATGTGAAAGGAAAGCAAACAATCAGAATGCCCTGCAGATTGATAAAGACATGTATGGCAGACAGTGTATGCGTACAATGCTATTATGTTGTCCACAAGATAAATGTTGCGGACCAGCGTCAGTTGTTGTTCAAGATCATGGATGAACTAACATCTCCGAATCCGAGAATGAATCTGCCGAGGAATGGTAAACCCTCAGAACTAGCTCATCAATTCGCGGACTTCTTTGCATCGAAAATCCATCGACTCCGCGAAGAACTTGATATCCGGATGTATGATGACCTGTCAGTGAACGTAATGGACTCTTGCCAAACAAGTTTTGACAAGTTTAACGTTGTTTCGACAGAAGATGTTTTATCCATCGTTCAGGCAGCCTCATCTTCATCTTGTGATCTTGACGCAATTCCTACTAGACTGATGAAACAATGTATGGCAACACTTGCTCATACTGTAACAACATTGATTAACAAAGGGAGTTTCCATCAATCTTAAAATATGCGATTGTTGTTCCCTGTCTCAAGAAACCTAAACTGTGCGTCAGTGATCTAAAAAACTACCGTCCAATCTCCAATATTCCCCTTCAGTCCAAAGTAATGGAGAAAGTCGTTGTTGCGCAACTTCAGCAGTGCATAGAGGAGAATAACTTGCATTCGCCGACACAGTCTGCATATTGCAAACATCACAGCGTGGAGGTTGCGCTTCTACGTGTCCAGAATGATTGCATTGGACAATAATGAAAAAGTGATCCTCATAATGTTGGATTTTTCAGCCGCATTCGACACGGTGGACCATGAAATCATGATTCATCGGCTTTCGTACATCGTACCTCACTGGAAGGTCCTACACCGTTCAAGTGGACGATGCTTCCTCACCCGAGGTGACAAACACATGTCGGGTACCTAAAGGCTCTGTGATAGGGCCTATGCTCTTCACACTTTATACAGCTCCGATTAACGATTATATCTTATAGGTAGAAAGTTATGGATGTTGGAACCTTTTGCCTAAAACATATAGACATAGGCCTAAGCGAGATATGGTATACTAGTATTTGGTTAAGACACAATGAAACAAAGATAAAGGTATTACAATGCTGAATAATTTAAATGGCGGGGAATTTCATTTCCAAGATTGCCATAATATTGAAGAAAAAAAAATGCATAAGCGTTGAAATATAATTTGCATCTCATAATTTTGCATTTTGGCATAAACCATCAATTAATGCTAAATGGTTAATATGCTAAAGAATTATGTATTTAGGCTCTCTTTCTTTAAATGGACATCCAAACTTAATGGCAAGTTGTCTGAAAGAAAGCAGAAAAATCAGAGAGAAGTGGATTGTTAAGTGTTTGAACGAAATCGGACAAGCAATATGATAGTCGTAATCCCTATATTCGAAGTCGAATTTTCGAATTTCAAATTGGCCGAACCGGTAATTTCAATGTGATGTAACGGCGGACAACTCTCCCATTTGTTCCAAATGACTTCAATAATGAATGACTAAAATGAATGACTAAAATATCAATTTTTCAAAATGTATTGACTGGAGGGAATAGGGACTTGTAAGAAAAAGGAAATGATGACGGTGCACGACAAAATCGAGAATTGGCCAGGAATACCTCACAATCGACTGACCTAACTGCCAATTTGTGATTCAAATAGTGATCTCATTTCTCAAACATTGATAACATTCTTATTTTTGGTCCGGTTTCTTTCAAGTTTTCATCATTATATTTCTATTTTTTCTGATTTATGCACAAATCAACTTATTACAAACTTTGGATTGCCCTTTTTGTGTTGCAGATGTTTATAAAGTACACAGCTTTAATTGGCGTCTAGGTTGTTTCTTAAGTTTTGCCTTTGTTCAATATGGCCACGAAGATGAAAAAAAGAGGAAAGTGCAGTTTTATCACTTAGTTGTTATGCATCAGATATAGTTTATTTCGGCATAATAACATTTATTTGCAAGAGAAGAGTATTACATGTATTTTGCTTCATCAGGATATTGTTGTTATATTTTGAGTGTGACGGCCATCTTGATGAAATGAAGTGACCCAACGATTCTGCCTATAATAACCAGGTTGCAAATAGCTTTGATTTAAAGCCCAAACTCAAGTTACATGCAAGTAGGCATTTTAACACTTTGGCAGCTATTTTTAATTTGTTGAATATGGCCAACGTCCGTCAGGGAATTAATCAAATCTAATTGTCTCGAATGAGCCATCGATGGGCCTCTGTGGCCTGCTAAAATGGTTTTTTTTTTTATATAACCTCGCTTTCAAAATAAATAAATAAAAACAAATAACACATGCTAATAGAGGTTAGCCCCGTAAAGATAAAAAGAAAATCGCTCTGCATTTACGTTTATTCCAAAAGGGACAAAATCCATATGATGGTGATTACGAATTCATTCATTTATACAGTGTTTCCATAAGGCTATCTATCAATAGCTTTGCAAGTGTGTTACAGACACCCGTTTAGATCATCGGTGATCTAGCTGTATTTGTATGGATATTTTTGGATTTAGCTACTTTTGAGGGGGTGAGAGAGAGAGGGGGGGGGGGGGTAGAATGGAGAAAAAAAATCAAGATTGACAAGTGCGGAAGAGGGAGAAGAGGGATGAGAAGAGGCACAAGGAGGATAAGGAGCAGAAGAAGAAGGAAAAGAAGAATAGAGAGAAAGAGAGGGGAGCGGTGGGGTTGGATATGGAAATATGAAGAACAACAAAATACGTTTGAGGGCTAATACATATAGATTTGTTTTGATTTGGGTTTTAACAGCAAAACTATTCTTCGTGAAACTTTTTTTTTTTTCAACACTTCAGAAACAAAGACGTTCCCAAGGTCCTGAGGGTATTGCGAAGAGATACGAGAAACTCCCTCCCAGTACAACCTCGCAACAGGACCATGAACAGCCACACGACCAGGGTTCTTTCACGGCACAACCTTCAAAAGAAGTCAGACTCGATAAGTTACAGAAGGAGGTCGACGAGGTGATCGAAATCGTGCATGAGAACGTCGATGGACTTTTGGAAAGAGAGAGAAGATTACATGATCTGGATATTGTAGCGGAGAGATTACAAGACGAGGTGAGTGATGCTCTCTCTTTAAAAATGTTCCCTATTGTTTTGATATTACACACATAACGATTTTTATCTATCTTTATCTATGCTTTCCTTCGCAATTTTTTTATTTCGAAGTGCATAATGATCGACTGATCATGACTTAAGCATTTTACACATACTTTATAATTCAATAAGTTTACTGTGTTTTGGTATATAAAATGGGCCTTTATTTGAAAAATGGGCAGTTAAATAAAGTTTTTAGGCCTAGAAAAGTCCCAGAGGCTTGAAAGACAGCACATAATTATTATCGCAGAATTTTTTTTTGTGCAATTAAAATCCACTTGTATTAAATTTCATTCATTCAGTCATTCAAATTAACATTTATTTTCTTCCATCGCTTTTGTTGGCCAGTATTCTGAACTCCGGTTTAACTTAAACCATGGTTTAAATCTGTGGTTTAACGATGGGTAGCCAAAATGTCAAAACTTTGTTTACACTGTATGTTCCTTATGTTTACTGGATTCTGGTCTCATGCTTTAATGGTCAAGAAAACTATGGTACTTATCATTCCCAAACAGTTTTTGAAAGTTTGAGTATCAAAAATGCTGATAAATTGAATATCTACTGTAAGAGATTTGTGTCACATTTGCCTGCCCAAAGTTAAACCACACATTTAGACCATGGTTTAAGTTAAGATTACGGGCCGTTGACATTTAACATTTGTTCATATAGTACAATATAATATAAAGTAACAGTTTAAAAATCAAATAACTTTAAATACAAGCAAGAAGGCGCGAATCCCAGTAAGCTTACACTTGTAACGGGTACGCATGAGAACACAAGTACAATATAAATATAGAAGAAGAGAAGAGATGGGCAGACAAAGAAGGGGAGAGAAAGTATAGGGAACTAGGAGGGAAGAGGAAGGAAGGAAACTGCAACATAGAAAAAAGATCATGTGCTGTTCCATGAATGCCATAATAACTAAGTTTGGATAGTGAGATGTTATGGTTAAGGGTATCAAATATCAAAGGCCTTTGACAAGTCAATAAATACACCTGTAGCGTTTGAATTGCATTAATTCTTTTGTTGGTAAGTTCCAAATTGAAAGTTGTGTTGAGTGGTCTTTCCTGAAGCCAAATTGATTTGTAAAAAGACATTTATTCTTTTCAAGGAGATTATAGGTTCTATTGTAAATGACACGTTTCAAAATCTTAGAAAATCTTAGAAATTTCCATTGAAAGAAAAAGAAATTTCATCAATAGTATATCTAATCTAAATAAAATTTGATTGAATTAAATCCTTTAAGTGACTTGTCGAAGAAGACCCTTAAATCTGAGGGCAGGAGAACTGGGGAGCGTTACATCAAGTGTCATGTCAGTGATTTTTACTGACAAATTTGCTCTCAGCCAATCAGATGCAAAGATTTCAGTAGCTTAACAGTTGTCGGTAAAAGTCACTGACAAAACGCTTGATGAAACGCTCCCCTGGAATGACATCGGTATTTATAAACAGTAAAAAAAAAGTCACTAAGGTGTAGTAAATGGAGACCTGGTAGGAATTTATTCCTTGAATGCTTTCAGCGCTTTAGGCTATAAAGCCAGGGTAATAATAGTACCTCAATTGTAGGCGCATTGAGCATCCTCCGGGATGGATACGTGCGCAATATAAAATGTAGCTATTATTAATATTAATAAGTATGCGTCATGACTTTAAAAACCAACAACAGCAACTTTTCGACCCCCCCCCCTTCACCTTTTTTGCGGTAATTCACATTTCAAAAGGCCATATTTGTACCCTGTACTTCATATCAACATTCCAAAAGCCTTAAATATGAACTCGTGTACTTTAGGCTCTTCTCAAATTCCAAAGTGGTTGATGATAGCTTGACCACAATGTGACATAATTCATACATTACTGTCAATTCAATGTCCTTCAATGACATGAATTTATCAAATTGGCCCATTATACTTAAATATGGGCACCTAAACTACTTTTCTTGAGTTTATTGGGCCCAGAAAATTTTAAATTATGTATTCTCCCTATCCCTTCATACCAGGGTGGCCCAGAAAGATGCAACACCTGAGATCTGTAATTTCATTGACATCATTGACACATTATTCATAGTTTGTTGTTTTTATTATAGGTAGAAAACTCTTTTCCCAGTAAAATGAAACCAAGATCATAAAGTTTGAGTAAGGCGTTATGATTCTACGGCTATTTTTGTGAGGCAATGTCATTTTCAAAACGCTTAAAGCGGCGAGAATTTGAGCATGAACGGCTTTCATAATTTATAATCTCTGTTTCATTCATGTTGTCTGTGTTTTGAAAGGGAGTTCAGTCATGCGTTTGTCAACAAAGCTGATTGTATGAAAAGCCATCACAAGCAAACTTCTCGCTGCTTCAAGCATGTCTAAGGTTGCAAAAGTAGCAAATTTTGAAAATGACATCGCCTCACAAAATTAGCCGTAGAATCAAAATGCCGTACCCAAAATTGATGATCTTTGTGTCCTTTTACTCGGAAAAGACTTTCATACACAAGGAAACGTTAAATAAGGTGGCCCAGAAAGAATGTAACACCTGATATCTGCAATTTCAATTATATATTATGTCAACAATGTCGTTAAAGTTGCAGATCTCAGGTGTTGCACTCTTCCCGGGCCACCCTGTATATTGACATAATTTGACATTTCTTATATAATTTGACTTGTCTGGGTTTTCATGTGGGCCCTTATATCGCATCTGGGCACATAAACAACTTATCAGGAGTGTTTTTAGGCGTGGAAATTTTAGATATCAATATATCGTATTACACTGAACCTACATTTAATGATTCATACATAAAGTTTTTACATAAGAAGAGTTACTTGAGGCGGTTATTTTGAGAAATAGGCACAACGAGCTTCAAGGGTGAATTTGGGGTGGCCAAATATCAACGTTGCTCCAGTCTACCTGCATGTCCCTGCCGGAAAGAACACAGTGTCACACAGTGTGTTCACAGTGTATTCACCTAGTCGACCCCTTGAAGATGGGATTCACAATGTTAAAACGCTCAAGTTTAACAGTGTGAAGATGACATCACACTGTGGACACCTCCACAGTGTGGTTTACCACAGAGTGTTCACATAGGGATGTTCAATTTCACAGTGTGAATTTACTCGCTCACGATGTGAAGATATGATTCACAATTCTTCGTTTATATATTTTTTTTCCAATTCAATCTCTCCTGTTAATTTGTCTCAGTTTCCTTTTCCCTTACTTTCTTGTTCTCTATTTATCTTCACGGGTTTACTCTTTCTTTCTCATTCTGTTACGAATTGCGTCTTTTTTCGTACATTATTAAAAAATAATAATTGTTTTACCTTTTGCCATGTTTGTGGTGAGTTTTACGATTTGCGTAGTTTTTACGAAAGGTGGTCCTACAAGGAGCGAATGGCTTTAAGAACGAGAAATACTAACGTTGGTTGTCAATGAGGTACAGCTCCATCCTACATCCAGGACCTAAACTGCCCTTACATCCAGACACGCACCCTCAGATCACAACAGCGAAATCTTCTTCAGGTTCCCCGGTCCAATACACAATATTATGGACACCGCAGCTTCAGCGTGATAGCTCTGAGTTGAGATTCCTGCGGAGTATATGTCATAAAAACCTGATCTAGGGACTGACCCCTGCGTACGAACATTTCTACTTTGGATTATACCAACTAATGGGGTGTTGCAAGAAAGTTGCGATTGATTGCAAGTTGCAACTGATCGGTACTGACCAATCAAAATCATTGTTGCAAGCGCATCTTCTTGAATGGGCAGACCCTGAACCATTCAGAATGGTTGTTCTAATTTGCTTTACAATTTGCAATTGATTGCAACTTTCTTGCAACACCCCATAATAGAGTCACTTCCCTGATTAAACTAACCTATTGTAATGCTCAGTTTATTTCTTTCTTCAATTGTATTTTTCTTTGATCCTCTTTTCTTTGCATATTCCCTGATGTAGCTTTTATATTTACTTCTTGCCTTCTCCCACTCTGTCTTTTTTTTCCGAGGGGGTTACTTGTTACTTTCCAAATTCTTTGATTTCCTCTCCAGTTCATCTTCTTATTATATTATGCTTATGCATTTTTCTCTACAATTTTCTTTTTTTTTTCTGTGGTTTTTATCTCTTTGATTTTGCTTCGCGTTCATCTTCTTTTCTTCTATTCCTTACGTATATCTTTTTTTCCTTCTCCCATCTTCTTTTCTTTCTTTCCTTACGTATTTTTGTTTTGTGTTTCCTAGTCTCATCCTTTTTTCTTTCTTTACTTATGTATTCATGTGTATTTGCTTCTCTTAGTTTCTTTTTTTCTTTCTTATGTATTTCTTTGATATTTACTTATCTTAGTTTTTCCTTATGTATTTTTTTGTTTTTCCTTCGTTCATCTTCTTTTGTTTCCTTTATGTTTTACTTTTATTTCTTTTCTCTTTCATCTTTTTTCTTTCCTAAAGAGTTTCTTTACTGTTGTTTTTTCCTTTCCCTTCTTCTCTTTCGATAATCCCGCGTATATTGTTTTGTGGTGGGTTTTTTTCCTTACCTCTACCCGGGTAGCTGTTTTCTGCTACCATTCACACCAAAATCTTACATTGGTAATACCATAGCCCTCCCGGGCTATACCCAGTTCTACCCTGGACGGTCTAAAATCCTATCACAGCCTACCAAAGGCTATACCCCCATGCAGAGAGTTTTACGTCACACGGCTTTGCACCACGAGGTCGGGCGATACCCCAGACGGGACCTGGATGTGAAAAGGGTATTAGTTTAATTAGGTCATAATCACTCTCATAAAGCCCATGAACCTATTGTGTGTGTTATTTATTTTTTTTTTTTTTAGATCTAAAGAAAATTATGATTATAATTTTATTTCCTTCGTGTTTTATTTGTTTGACACACGTTTCCAGCTCTCTGTTTGCTTACATTTTCTTAGTGGTAAATGATAAGTTTAAGTGTGAAATGATACATATTGCATTTCACTTTGCTCTTAATCTAATGCTACTATGCAAATTGTGTGAAGGTAGCCCCATTTTCTTTCGATCCTTCAAAGAGGGTGTGGGGATGTTGGTTGCACCCTTGATTAATATTTTATTCCATAATGTTGGATGGAACATAATGTGTGTTTATTCTTGTTTCCTATTCTGATACTCTCGTTTTCCATCTCTTTTTCGGACCCAAGTGATTTTTTACTCTCTTATTGCCCCATTTATCTTCCCTTTTTTCTTCCTTATCCCATTCGTATTTCCAGGCTTTGGGGTTCAAGAAAACTGGAAGAAAGATGAGGAAGAAATACTGGTGGAGAAGCAATCGCTTTTTCGTATTTTTCTTAAGTCTGATAATAGTGGTAATCATGATTGGTCTCGCCGTTGGGCTCACCAAAAGGTTTGGAACCCACGACCTTACTAGTGCTGTACCGATTACGACCGTAACCACTGAACCGACCGCAGGATCGTAATGATTTAATGATCACCAAAGGATTTTGAGTTCGGTATTCAGCGTAGATTATTCATTGGAGATTAAGTGCGAATGTGAAACTTAGTACATATATATATATATATAGTGAAATGTTCATTTTACAGAAGACGGCTTCGATGCAATGGACAGTGTTGCACGCCTCCATTAATAATTTTAATGCTTAAATTGAGAAGGAATAACAACCTATAGGTTCCTTGCGTCAACTGTGAAGTCATAGCAGACCGACCATTTATATTCATTCATTTATTTATTTCTGATATTTAGACAGGGTGACTCATTATCACCAATAGTGCTGGTCTTCCATGAGGCCCTGATAGCAATAATATGTAATAATAATAGTCAACAATATAATGAAAATAGACTCATAACAAAAATAAATAAGAATATATATATATATATTTCAAGATTTCAAGATTATTTGTTTTTCGATACCAGTTCATATATCAAATAAAGTATTTACATTGTAGAAGAAACTCATCATTCAAACATAAGGCATGTGAACTTTGTTTTACATATTGTTTTCTAAAATAAATGTTAAATGTTATAACAGAGAGGTCTACGCACGTTTCAATAGTGTCTTGGTAATAATCGAAAAGGTAACGAAAGGGGACTAGCAAATAAGCGGAGCTTGTAAATACCTTGTTCCCAATTAAAATCATTATAATCCTATACATGATTCAAAAATCGGTTTGTTCGGGTTTTTTTTTACAAACGTTAACTAACTAACTTAATAAATAAACACACAAGGCTCACCTAAATGAAGAAGCAGAGAGGGAGGGAGAGGTTGATAGAGGAAAAGAAATGAAATCGGGGAAATAAATTATTAAAAAACAAAAACAAAACAAAAAACAAACAAAGAGGGAGATCAGAATCAAAATTCCGCGTGTGGCTTGTATCCGGAATATTTTTGAGGGTTGGCTTTTTCTTGTATATTAGTAAGAGATGTTTTTTTATTTTTCTTTTAAATGTATGATTTATTCGGAGTTTCAGTAATATTTTGGGGAAGGGAATTCAAAAGTTTAGGTCCAGTTGTTGCGAAAGTTTTATTGGCAAAGAGGGTTCTTGTTCGCGGCAGGGGATAGTGGCTAACCTGTCTGGTAGGGTTAGAGTGATGATTATTATTGGATGTAAACATAGAGTGAAAAACATGTGGAAGTTCGTACGACTTTAACTTGTGCATAAACAAGCCTAACTGTAGGGGTGTAATTCTGTAATTTTAAGGATTTTGTCTTGATAGAAAAGAATATTCGTGTGAGAGCGATAACTAGTATGAACTATTATAGTGCTTTTTCTGGGGTAAAAGTACACGCTCTAAATGTGCCTTTGCAGATTTGCCCAAAGCTACGATCCCATAAGTAATGTGTGGAAGTATCATGTAGAATATAAGGTGAATAGTGTGTGTGTGGAGGAAAAGTTTATTGATTATGCCAATATTTTCTCGAAATTATGCTACATATCTTATCGATTTGGGGTTTCCGTGTAAAGCTTTTCGTCAATTATGAATCAAAGATATTTTATGTTATTCACTCTATCGATGTTAGTGTTGTTAAGTATGATTTGTCCTGGGAGTTTTTTTAATGAATTCCTAAGTAGCATATAACTGGTCTTTTTTAGGTGTAGTGAAAGCTTGTTTGCTTTAATCCAGTCTTCAACTAGGTTTAACTCGTTATTTACAGTTTTAAGTAGATATATTCGGGTTGCAATCTGCGAATAATAATTATGAATGATAAAAGGTTTGATGATTTATGGAAGTCATTTATATATACAGTATTAAAGAATTTACTGTATTAAAGAAAAATAAGGGATCTAAGGGTGAACCTTGTGGTACTCCACAATTTACTCTTCCTTGTTTGGAAGAGTGGTTGTTAAGGTGTACAAATTGTTTCCTATTTTAAAGGTAGTTTCTAACTCACTCCAAGGCCTTCCCACTTATCCCATAGTGATTTAGCTTATAAAGTAGGATGCTGTGGTCAATAGTGTCGAAGGCCTTGGAGATGTCTAGAAACCAAGCTAGTTAGCAAAGCCATTCAACCCAAACCATGCCTATTGTGTTTTTCAAGAAAGTGAACCGACTATAATTTTGCACAAAATTTTGAAGACAATGGTGTTCATTGATGCGTGATCCTCGAAACCTATACCATTCCAAGCAAATGAATGACTCTTTTATATGATATGCAATTAAACGTTTGTAAATGTATAGTCCACTTTATACAAGAAATTTTTAAAGTTGGGTTTCCTTTTTTTTTGAAACGCCTAGTATAATTGACGTAGAGAGCTGACATTTCCTACATTTGTATATGACATGGTAACCAAAGTTTGCGCACATTTTAAAGTGCTTAAAATGTCATAATTGATACTATCTCATGTTTAATCAAAGTTACAACCCAAAGAAAAAAGACCACATAACATTCTATACTATGACTGGGTGAAATCACAAAATCATTAAAAATATAATTTCAGAAATATTTGATCTCGGACTAGACTGCACACCATTTCGACGTAAAAAAAGAGAGAAAAAAGAACAAGTCCAAAGTTCACGAGAGTTGAAAGGCTGTTTATCAAAATGAGAATTCATTATAGCAGAATTATTGCACAGCATGAAAGGCAAAATATATTTCAACTTACAGTTTTGATGGCATATCGTCTCAATGCACGACAATTTCTTGATCCTACTCGGCCGGAACACTTTTTTCTGAAGGCTCTCAAACTTCGAGTCAGGCTTGTACCGAAAGGGTGGGTAGCGTCGAGTTGACTGGAACGCGACCATTCATCCAAAGCCCCCCCCCCCCCCCGGTTTTGCCGAAAGGGTGCGTTGGGAGCGTCGGGTCGCGTCGCGTTCATATTATATAGAGCTTATTCATATTTTATTTTTTGCCGAAAGGATGCGTTTGGACTTTTCTAATATAATATTCAGGGGCAGATCCAGGGGGGGGGGGCGATTCGGCCCCCCCCCCCCCCTTTCAGGCTGTCCATAGAGAGTCCGAATCGGCTTCGGCCCCATTCTCCCTTTCAGGCTTTAAAAAATATATCATAACGCAGTGGCGGATTTAGGGTGGGCACCTACCCCCCCCCCCCCCCCCCCCCCCTTGAAAGAAAAGTATAAATTTTGGCAAAATTGGAAGGGCTTTGAACGAATGGAGGCCTGGTAGCAAGCAGGCTAATAAGCAAACAAGTTGAAACATTTTGACCCGAAAGTGAGATTAAAATCACTGCTATTATTTTACCACTAAAATTATAGAACTTGTTGAGCTATTTTGTTTGATATTAATTTTGGAATGATGGGAGAAATATTTCTGGAGTTAAACCATTCTTTTTTTTTTTTTGAGGGGGGGGGCAGTCACACAATTTTCCATGGAATTGCTTTGCTTACAATTATAGGCTTACAATGGTTTCCTGTCGCATACATATCATAAACGTTTAAACATCCCCATCCTGTTCTTAGTTTCGAGAACCATGCCGACAGGAAAAATATTTAAACAAATTCGTAATATCTATAATGCAATAAAGAGATATTAGCAAGCCTTCAGAAAGTCAATAAACACAACACAAAGGACGCGTATTTTCGATAGCGGCCTGAGTTAAGCCTGGCTTACCCTACATGCCCTAGGTCGCTGATTCATGAGAGGCCATCTGCCAACCCCAAATTTCTGTATAAAATAAATTTCTATATTCTATGTACCAAAATAAATCTGGAAAATTACTTTTTGGTGCGAAATGAACAATGGAAATCAATTTCTTCAAGACAAGTATTTGTATGTGCATTTTCAGAACTACGGTGATTTGAATTCTCGCTACCTCAAATATGCAATTTTCGACGTTCAGGGCAATATTATGCATGGAAATGGTCCGCATCTTCGTTAACTTCACTTCGGGTCCGTATTGAAATAATACGGCTTATGAATAAAATGAGTGCTAAAATGCTTAATTTTTGGATCGCATGACATAAACCACTCAAATTTT
The DNA here is from genome assembly GCA_025617745.1 of Heliocidaris erythrogramma. Classification (NCBI taxonomy): domain Eukaryota; kingdom Metazoa; phylum Echinodermata; class Echinoidea; order Camarodonta; family Echinometridae; genus Heliocidaris; species Heliocidaris erythrogramma. The sequence goes on along the minus strand of CM046871.1, from coordinate 6,285,580 downwards.
GAAAATGCAACCAATTGTCTCAATAAATCATGATGGTATTTTTTCAAACATGTCGGTTAAACTCAAACTCGAGGAATTTTGTAATACCTGTGTACATTTTCAATGCAAAAAGACAAACACTTATCGACCCAACCGTGATATTGTCAGCACTGCGCATGCGTGGTTTGCATGACAAACGCCATCTGTTGGTGAAATTTGGGGTAGCGAGAATTGGATTAAGAGGGTGGCATTTGGCACCCCATAATCTTAAATCGTAAATATGCGCACTTGGGAGAATTAAGATTAAGCCTGGCTTAAAGTTGGACTGCTTTCGAGAATACGGGCCATAGATCCTAAATAAATTCTGGCTAATCAAATGGAATTCGAGAAATTAAATGGGTATGATATTAATAATAATCATCCTCTTTTCTGACGATTTCATAATTTCAGTAGCCGTTATGCATATTATCTGGAAACAGGGCCATCGATCCGTTTTTCGGATTGGGGAGCAAAATGATATGTTTCCCCTTCCGCCCCAAGAAATTATTTGGGGTTAGGGCGACCCCCCCCCCCCCAATGATCGACGCCCCTGTCTGGAAATATGTTGCCTCTTTTTTTTTTTTGAGGGGGGGGGGGGTGACCTTACAACTTGTAATGATAAATGTGACAGTATGGTAACAAATTGATGAAGTCATTATGAATTACTGTACAATATTTCAGCAAGTTTACTTTGTTTTTAAGATTTTTACAATGTCAACAAATTGCTGTAATTTGTGGGTAAAATACTGTAATTAACACCAAAAAATGCTTTAGATCAGATTTTTATAATAATTTACAGTAATTGATGTCTGTCTGCGGTACCTACTTGCTGTAAATGTCAGTGTCGTTTGAAGTCGTTTCTCACGGAGATGATGATATTTCCTCCGGTTAATTTAGCGCACGTAAAGCATTCTGGGAAACAGCGCGCGTGCGTAGATACGATATGAGCGCACGTAGCGCCTTCACGACGGACGTCGACGATCGCCGAATAAAAAATACAAACTTTTTACGATATCACTACTAAACATCTAGCTCTGGATAATTATCAAGGTAAGCGACACATGTAGATCTACTTCTAATTAGATCTGGGATTGTCTGTGTCTATATTAGGTGTGCTCGTGGCAGGGGCGGTGGAGAGCGTCTTTCAAAGTGGTGGGGGAGGGGGGGGGGGAGGTGGGGCACCAGAAAAAAAAATGGCATGGGGCACCTACATGTACAAGGGGTGAACATAAAACGAAAAAAAAAAGGACAATTTTGTGACTTGGTATTACCCTACCATGCCTACTGTCTAATTCATACAATCATTATCAAGCATCACCTTCTTGATTTTCATTGTGGTTCTGGACACAATTTCTGCTATGTGTAATGGTCTAACTAAACACAACACAAAAAGTAACTCCCCCCTAATAATCAAAATGACATAACTTTTTAATGAAATTTTTTTTAGCAAAATAACTTGGCAGGAGTGTTTCTACACTTATTGACTAACATTTCTGTGTATAGAAATGTATACTTTTCTTCCACCGCATCTTGATCAAATCTAGCGTTGAAATGAGGATGGCTTGATGGGACACCCTCTCTCTTTCTCACATCTCCAGTATTACTGCAATGAAGGAATATCTATTAAACAAACTCCATGAATGTTTTTACCAATATTTTACCAACTGAAAACTGTAAAAGTATTCGACATCAATTCACTACTACGTTTATAGTTTATATTTAGGTATCTAAATGACATGCTCCCTCTGTCATTTCAAAACGTTTAAACTTTAAATAACACTATTCACTACTATACCCTACTAACAATTCCCCCAATGTTCATCTAGTCAACCCAAAGTTACTTATTGCCTATCGATCTATAAGACACCATGGTCCTGACCTGTTGAATTCCCTCCTCGAATTAATTAAATCCTGTTGTTCCTCTCTACTCATTAAAGCCATATTACTGTCACAATATGGGTAACATTTCTGTGTAAACTCTTCAGTCTTTATCATAATGTCATCCTTTCTATCATTTTAATCATTACCGAAATCATCATCATCACCGTCATCATCACCACCATCATCATCATCATCATTTCATTAACATCATCGTCATTTAACTTAGGATTTCAATTTTATCCATTTTGCTTATTAACCAGTTGACTACTAAATTATCTAATTCCTATAGGTTTTATACAGGGGCCACCCGGTTCCCGTAAGCAATGGGTTAAACATGTTTTAGCTATTTCATGGCTGTCATATTCTCAAGCAAATTCCTTACAATGGCAGTCCTTCTTCCGCAAATGGTTTTATATTCGATGAATTACAATAATTTGAAATTTATAATGTCGTGTTTGTATTTGAAAAATGATTGTTTACATATACTTGTTTATTTATGATTCATTGTCAAAAAGTACTTTTGTATTTATTTTATACATGATACCGAAAAATGTTGTACTTATGTGAATGCAGAAGAAAATAAACCAAATCAAATCAAATCAAATGTTAAAAACTTTGAAACACTTTAATCCATTATTATTGCACTTGTACTAATATTTTAATCAAATTAAATTACATAATTTATTTCCATTTAAAACAAATTCATATAAATCAATGACAATCACTGTTATAATTAGCGAGATCACATAACGTACTACAAGGCTTGTTGAAAATAACATCTTAAATGATAAGTCCATCCTGATATCAAGTTGGTTTAATATGTTTTGAATTTTTTAAGTTGTAATCAGTCAAAAAACAAACTCCGTGGCGTATCTTGCGAGGTCCTCTACCACTTTGCCCAGCCTGTACTAAAAAAATCATAATTTCTTTTATCTAAAGAACATATTTGATCATACATGCACCTTAGATATAACCATTGCACATATGTATTAAAAACAACCTATATGAAACAAATCTATTCCTTTATCAATAACTGAGATAATGAAAATCAATGAAAGTTTTCTGTTCAGAGCAAATTGGAGAGGAGGATCTATAGATACGTCACGGAGTTGCGGATTTGTGTTTGATTTATTACAAATTCAAACATTCATAATTTTCTTATTTCTAAACGAATTTTGCTCAAACTTTCACTGTCTCTGTTTCTATCATTTTCCTTCTTTTATTCAAATCAACTAAATCCCAGGTTTAACTTCCCCTTTAACTATGAGTAATTACGCACTATCAATTATTACGTAACCATAGCCAACATTATGAACAGAACAAAGAGAAAGTGACTATGTATTAATACTAATGTGATGCATTGAACTTTGCGGAACATTTTGTAAGGAGATGTCGTTTAAGTTGTTGTTTGAGTCGTTTTTTGTCCTATTTATTTATTTATTTATCTATTTAATTATCAATTAATTAATTTATACTCATTGATCTGTCTATCTAATAAATTTATTTATTAATTCGTCTTCTTTGTTTGTTTGTTTGAGGGTTTTTTTAAGTTGCTAATACAGTTAATCCTCTACATAAAATTGTCAAATATCATGAAAAATACTTTCCCATTTGGGCTTGTTATTATACTGTATATTAACTGGAAGATGTTATTCATAATGCCCTACACAAAAACAGAATACAATTCCACGATTTGCGTAAATACTATTGCAGACAAATAATAGATTATAGCATCATGCGGAACTAAGCTACATGTATACACATGAATGTTAGATACACAGATATTATACTCATTTCAATTCATTTACAGCAAAAAACCTTGATGATTTCGCATGCATGTTGAGTGAGCGGAAAAATTACAGGTCAATGTTAGTCCATTTGACAGTCCTATACGGAGCCAATAGTGAACCTAGAGAAGGTTCTTTTCGTTGAAGTTTTTCGTTTATCCCATGTGGTCTCTGAAAAAAATTCAGCTTTGTTGATTTATGAAAATTCCAAATGTTGTTCATCTTGTGCAATGAAACCTGTGATACGTATCAGGAGTTGCATCTCACAATATTAAAAACACAGTCAGAATGAAAGGCAACAAACATTAGCCTATAATCATATATTGACAATTATCAGCCTATTACAAATATCTAAAAATTACTACTATTTGATTATTTAAGAAGGAGAACGATGTCTCAAAAAAGTTTCCTTGCTAGACGTTATCTCATGGAGGCTCCCATTTTCTTTACTAATGTCAGAGCGGTGCTATTTTGTGACATACCCATTGACCTGTATACTAGCTACAATGACACTCGTGATCACATGTGGAATGCATGACACTGCATTTTCTCATAAACCATTTTTAGAGTCATATACATTCAAATGAAGATACTTTTATCCTGTCATATAAACCTATTTGTGTCAAGGTATTTGGTTTTGATTAGCCGTTTTATTGGTGGGACAATTTCTTTTGTTAAGCAGGATTTGTCATGCACAAGATGTTGCTTGGTCAGACAAAGGTTTGTCAATTCTTCAAAGAAGTGACAAAGACCTCATACAACTCCTTCTAGATATCACCTGTGCGAGATGCTGGGGTACCAAGATGGCTGGCATCTTGCATTAGTGGCTTTAGTTGTACAATAGCTATTCATCATGCAAGATCATATCCATTGTGTACAGGTAAATGGACATGTATGACTTTATTACATCATTGTTTTTCAAAATGGCAGCCGCCATGAGATAATATCTGGCAAGGAATCTGAAAACTTTAGAGAGATTTTTCTCCTTACTGAGTAATCAAATAGGAGTATTTTCAAGATATTTTGAACAGGCTGGCAATTTTCCACATGATTATCAGCTAATGTTTCTTGAGTTTCATTCTCCTTTAAGGTGGGTTTTCAGGGGACACGCGAACGATTCGCGAAGTCCAGCATTCGTGTTTTAGGCTCCAAAAGTTCGCAAAACATGCTTGGGGGTTCGCTAGAGGCGTTTTCAGTTCGAAGGGAATTTCAAAAAAAGTTTGAAATTTCTTGCGAACGTTTCCAGCATCACGGGTCGTGATTTGTTCGTGATTTGCTCTAGAAAATGTCTGCAAAGCTTCGTCATATGCGCACCACCTACCCACGACGTGCGTGATGTTCGCAAAATCTTCGTGAAACCCCAAACAGACTCCGACAGTAGTCACATGTAGAAGCATGTCTCGCGAAAGCAGGGAAGTTCGACCAATCATTTTTCGAACTATGCACGAATATTCGCGTACTTCTTGAGAACAGGTGACTTTGCCAAAGGAGCAAACGCAAGACTTTCACGACAAGGCCCTCTGTTATATCGCCTACTATCATGACCATTCGCGACGATTGATTTTTGTCGAACATCACGAAGTATTCCCGAACTAATCCCGAGCTACACACTAACCAAAACTGACGCTCTCACGAACTTTTTGCGACATTTTCGTGGAGGTCGTGCGAACTTCTCACCATCGTTTGGCGCACGTTTGCCGCAAAGTGCAAGGCCGAGGTGTCGACTGTATTCTGAGACTAGAAAGTTAACTATTCACGAAGAGACCGATCAACCCAAGACAGCTGTCAACTCAGGTTCGCAGTTTAGTCTGGTGTTCTGTGTTTATGTGGACTGGCCATAGCTATGAAACGCTACACACGACATTCGGACATACGTTGTGAAAACTACGGGCAAACTGCGCAAGAATGGTTTACGGCTTCGCGATACCTTCGGAGGAAAACTTCTCCAAATGTTGGACTTTGCCATTTTTTTCGACATTAGCATCCTTTGCGAATCGTTCGTGAAAACCCACCTTTAAGCATTGGGTGCATCGCGCACATTAATTGTGCGTAAGTTGTCTTGCGCTGTTTAATATGCTTATTCATGTGGCCATTTGGATTTTAAATGCAAATTGTGTAAAACGCCCAAAGTTGCTTTTTTAGCAACAAATCTGAAATTGTTCGGGGACAATTGGATCACAAATCCACCAACAACTAAAACAAAACAAAACAAAAAAACTTCAAGGGAAAATCTTCTCTAGGTTCATAAATTTAAAATGTCAAGTCGACTATAATATGACTGACATTGTACACCTCGAAATCCGGTAAAAAGTAATCAGAAATTGTGGACGCTATCCTCTTTGGATATGAAAATTGAGAAAGATATGACAGAGACACACTAGAACTCTTTTGTGGTCAAAAGCATAGATTAATAATTAATCATAGTATTAATTAATTTGAATATGTGAATAATCCAACTTTTGTAGAAAGCCCATTTGTGTGAAAGCAGAAGAATAAGAGAAACAAGATGGTCGAAGTTTGAAAGAAATCGGACCAAGAATAAGAAAGTTATGAATGTTTGGAAAATGAGATCACTACATCAATGGAAATCTCAAATTAGCAATTTGGTGAATATTGTGACGTATTCACGGTCAACTCTCCCATTTGTCGTACACCAAAATGTCATTAGATTTCGGGTTTCTCCTGAGCCAACTCCCTCTGAGCCGTACTCAAAAAATATTGTAGATAGCACATTGTTATATAAGTCCTCCAAATAAAAAAGATCCTCCAAACTTATACATTTTGACAAATTGACAATTTAGTCACTTTGTGTTTTGGAGCAAATGGGAAAGTTGACCGCCGCTAAAACATCATGCAGTGACCGCATCGATTCGGCCGATTTGAAATTCCCATATAGTGATTACAACTTTAAAAAAAACACTACTTTCTTATTGTTTGTCCGATTTGTTCAAACTTTCACAGATTTGCTTCTTTGATTTTTCTGCTTTCACACAAATCAAATTATTACCAACGTTGGATTGCCCTTTAATAGCAGCAAAGTAGACAGCTTTGGCATAGTGGTCAGTTGTGGTTAGGGCGAGGGGAGGCCCGGAAGCAAGGGAAGCTATATATAGCAAACAGACATGTTGCCACATTTTGACTCAAAGGTTTTTAAAAGTATATCAAGCCTTAAAATTTCACTCCTGTTATATTACCACTCAAATTAAACCTGTGGAACTCTTTTGTTTGGCAAGTCACACATTTTCGTCGAATTCCAATTTAGTTTTCCTTTACAATATACTGTACAGTGGTTTCCTGTCGCATGTACAGGATGAACGTTTAAACATTCCCTTCCTGTTTTTAATCACTTGTAATGGTGTTGAGTATACCATGCGACAGGAAGAATGTTTAAGCAAATTCCTAAAATCCATTGAACGATATATAGATAGCTTCAGGAGGTCAAGTATGATAAACAAAACACATAGAGCTTAAAAATCTAAACATAATTAAAGAAGCATGGAATTCGAAATATTAAATGGGTATTATCTATACAATATAATAATCATCCTCTCTTGTAAAAGACGATTTTACATTTTCAGTAGTCATTAAAAGCATCATATTGTGTTGCCTCTTTAAGACCATAAATATACTTGCACAAAAAAATGATATACATATCACGTATGTAGAATGAAAATTTTCTTGCTGCGGTGTTTTTTGTGTGTGTTTTTTGTGCTTACATCTTGTAATGATTGATATGAGACAATAAAGTACGAGAGGCAAGTCAGGCAACAATTATTCGTACCGTCGCTCCAGTCTGTGGAAAAATGTCCGGAGGATATAGGCCACGGGGAATAAGCCTACATGGCTTTATCCCTTCAATCGTAAATCACCAAGTGCGTTTTCTCAGGAAATTGAAATTGAAATGTCATCACCCTTTTTACACATTAACTCGTGGATCATCCAATATTAGCATGACCCAAGCCAATGCTCTGGTCACTCTTCCACCGTAAAAGCCCGGCTCACACGGGGCCTCATTTCAATTGCGTCAATGCCTGCGCTATCCTGTGAAGGCATTTAACTCATACGCCAGTCATTAACAGTATTGTTTGTACTATTAAATTTGCAATTACTTTTGCCATTTTACGAATCGTGATTTGAGGTGGGGCGTGGCTATTCCGTGACATTTAGGGCATCTACGTGGCCTCTACGGTATGCACGTGGCGCTTAAACACCGCAAGTCTTAAAGGACAATTAACCCCACATGATATTCTAGATGCGGTATTGTCTGCTACGTCTTTCCATGGAGGCTGCCATTTTGTGCATGACACGGATCATTAGGTACCATATGCATTGATAATAGCCTACCTTTACAACAGATACGTCGCTTTGTTCTGATTTTATTACGATTGTTATTGGTCATGGGCCTAGATAATTGACGACCCATGAGTTCTAATAGCCATCCTGTAATGCAGATTCCTCGCTTTGTTTTGGTATTGTTACGATTGTCTCCGTCCTTGACGTCAATTCTCCGTCTCCACGTACAGAAAGTATATTTTTATGAACAAATTAAGACCTTTTAAAAAATATATAAAACTAAACTTACATTTCAGAATATGTGACTATATCTAATATATATTTGTCCTCTAAAAATCAATTACAAGTTAACGATGAAGGAAATATTACTTGGGATGAAAAATATTTTCGTGTACACATAAAGTAATGGCAGCCCCCTTATTATTGCTAGCAGACAATAACTTGGCTGGAAAATAGTGATTTATATCTATATCCTGTGTTTTTACATGAAATTGCATGTATCAAATAAGAGGCATATACTACACCATTCAAAATAAGCTAGTTCATACGCTGAGGTTAATTTCCCTTTAAAGTAGATATTCAAAGAAAATCACAAATATGGCGATTAATGTATCACTAGAAACTGGGAAGCTTACAAATGGCAATCGTATAAGTTTTATGTCAACTGCGTATCGGGTGATTATAAAAACAACACAAATAAAAGCTCTTCTCAGCATCTGGAATATCCGAGGATTCGCCAGAAATATAGCGATGTTTTGATGTCGTCACACTCGGGATCGATCCTGCTTAAGCAGACGACGTCCTATAATGAATGAACGTAATTGCAATGCAATTATTTATCAAATTATAAAGAGTTTGATGTATTTAAACATGACCTTATTTCACACCATTATAAAGGGAAAGTGAAACGGATTCTGATAGCTAAAACCGTTTGATTGTAAATACACAGGAGAAGGGTCAATGATCAATGAAATAAACCCCACTTTCAAATTGAAAAGCCCTCCGAATAATAGCAGGATGGTATTCGTTCCCTCTTGAAACGCCGAACATGCCCCGGTGCAAGCAGCTGAAAATACAATGGCGTCTTATTTTGTTTACAAGTGACTGATTCCTTTATTTTTTTAACGCTGCATTTTTCATCAAAATAATACCATACACGAAGTTAAGAGTGAGGCAACAGACTAACATTAAGACTGACGCTAGTGAAGGAAGAGAAATAAGTGAAGAGGAGATGACAAAATAGGCTCTGAAAAATGTGTAAGATGTTATGGGACATCGTCTGCTTAGACAGGACTGGTCCATGGTGTGTCGTCACATATTATCTCAGCAGCGTTCGAGGAGCTCTTCAGCTGCTATATCGGGGCTGTATTTTACCGTTTTATAATTGATAATAATCATTACTTCAAATGTTTCCAAGCGTTGAATTTGGATAACCTTGTTTAATTTATGCCATCTATGCAATAATAAGTATTAAGCCAATATTTAAAATCATCAGAGTTCTACTTTAATAAGCGGATAATTTCAAAATGTTCGAAATTTTACCACGTCAAATCAGCCCTGCCCATTGCAGCTGTGAGGCTTTTGTGGTGCTACGTGACGTGATTTTTACGTGACCGTACGTGTTATTATGTGTCGTTACGTGATGTTTTGTCATGAAATCACATGCTATTACGTGGCAGATATACAGCCGATTCTTATTACGGTCAAAATTTGTCGAATGGGTGGCTATTTGGAGGCTAACGTCAGCTAAGGGGCTATTTAGGGCGACGCGATTAAAAAAAAATGGTTCTAAGTGACGCTTACGGCTAGACTTTACGTGAAAGAGTGACCGTGGCGTTAAATTTTACTTTCCAATTCGATGTATAAGCCAACCTGCGATGGCCCCTACTATGAGGCAGAAGAAAGAAAACACCAAGAGAATTAAGGTTCTGTTTCTCCTCCAGTAATACTTCGCCAGTATCTTCTTGCTGACTCGTCGCAGGTCCTTGGCCTGGAAAATTACAACAAAAATAAGACAGAAAAGAGGGAAATCAATGATTGAATTAATCAAATATTAAGGTCTTTTTGTTTATGACTGTTAAAGCTCTGGACTTCGCAGTTTGGCCAGTCTAATCAGAAGATTGCAGCATAGAATAACGATTTCCAGAAAAAAGGGTCTTTATATAGGTGATGACAAAAAAAATTACCACGACTGTACTTTGGACTCCAGCTGGGTTAGTTTCCTGGGTTTGCACCTGACAAAAGGCACATGATTACATGATAAGATTAGTATAAAATATTTTGATTTCGTATCACTTTATTATCTTCAATAAAGGAACATAGTATAAACATAATAAGAGTTGCACATTCACAAATATAACGGTAAGAGTAATCCAGGTCCTAGCACATTACTGCCAAGGCAGGACATACAATACAAAACATACAAAAGAATACAAGTCATAGTATCATAAAACATGATTGGCGAGACAGATCTTATTATAGTTAATATTATCTATTCAGGTATATCAGTTTACGTTTTATATTAAGGGAAATATTATAATTTAAGTATAATTTCAGTTACTCAATAGTATACACGCTTAATTGTTCCGAAGGCATAGACTTTCTTTTTTTACGTCCACGTGAAGCGCTCGGACATGGACGACCCCACCCGCCCGCCACGAACAATCGCGCTCCGGCAGTCGGAACACGAATCGCACACATCAAGTGCCGCTAGGTCGGACAAATACTATGGCTTGTCCGTCCCAGCAGCACACAACCCACACAACTCGCACTCCGACCACCGAAGCACAGGCGAATGGAATCATCCACATCCAGGCACCCATGCATGCAGCCTGGGTGCCTTATTATTACTATTATAATAATTATTATAAGTATTATTATTATTATTATTATTATTATTATTATTATTATGATTATGATTATTATTATTATTATTAATTATATTATTACTAATATTATTATCATCATTAGTACTATTATTATTATTATTATCATCATCATCATCATCATTATTTTTATTATTATTATTAGTTATATTTATTATTATCATTATTATTATTCAGTTAGTGAGTTATAATTGAGTTATTACAAGTTATTACAGTCTTGCCAGGTGGGCTCGTCCTTCGCGCAATAAATTGCAAAAGACGAAATAAGCGCCATTTTACTGAGTTTGTCCCGAAATTCGCGCGGCTTTGTGTTCCGTTCGTGCAAGTAGCCCAACATCTGTTTCAATCTTTGGGTGTTGTTTGATGAAATGAATCCTCGTGAACCAACTTCAATTGCCAGAAACATTACGTCATAGCTATTATTTCGAATGACTGTAACTAGAGACGAGTATTTATCAACTTTGTACTGATGGGCTTTTTCTATTCCAAGTTCGAATGGGATTGTTAATTCCATGATCATTATTTTTTTGTTATTTTCCTCATAGATACAAAGATCAGGTTTAGGTTTGTTTGCGTACAAGGCAGTGGGATTGTTGAGACGGGAGAGTAGCCAGTTAAGTAAGGAATATCATGAAGGATTTTCGTATCGGGCAAAATATTTTCTGTGATCACTTCTACAAAGCATTTTAGTACATTGTTATGGCGCCAAATATAGCGTCCTTGGGATAGAAATACTGAACAACAAGTGAGTACATGATTAAGAGTCTCAACACAATCACAGTGCCTGCATTTGTTTGTTGTGGATCTGCCCCATCTCATTAAATTTGCCCTTGTATTAACCGTGTCGCTGACTGCATTTACAAGAAATTTCAAAACCTTTACTCGCAAGTTGTACATGATGTTCTTCCAAACCATACAGTTACTTTCCATTGACGGAAGATCTAAAAATCTCCCTTGAACTACCAACACTTTAACGTGTGTATGCCAAACGGTAGCGACTTTATGAGTTAAAATCTCTTTAGCTTTTTTTTTTCTTTCCTTTCAGATTTGGTTGTACTACCTTAACAGATAAATAAACTTCGTCACTTTTCACAATAGTGGACTTTTTCCTTTAACCCATTTTGACTCGCAGTCTAATTTAGAGTCCAAACAATGATTAACCAAATCATCCCCGTTCTCCCTCATGGATATGTATGAGAGAGTGTGACACTGTGTATACAAATCAGAAATTGATGGGATGGCTAAACCATTTGGCATATGAAAGAATGCTAAAGTTCCCGGTCTTGGTAGACCACACCATTTCTTCAAAAATCTATTTGAGAGCATATCTATGGACTTACAATAGGTGTGTGTCATATCGTTCACCGTCAAGTCAAATCTCAATGAAGGGAGCAAATAACGTGAATACACCTTTAATTTATACTCATTGCGAATGAGAGAGGAATCAATATTCTGCAAGCTCTTCTCTATTTTGCTATAGAGATATTCATGAATGTCTGAAGAGCTAAGATTCTTAGTTAGTAATAACAGCCGCTAGGTATTTATGTACTTCATTACCGACTGAGGATATTTGGTTATCACCAACTGAAAATATGACCTCACTGAATCTACCAGAGGAGAAGGACAACGATCGACATTTGGACGGTTTGAGACGTAGACCCATCGATTTGACGTGGCGGTCGATCTCGTTCAGTAATCTTTGATGAGATCGCTTGTTACCTGTGATCAAACGGAAATCGTCCGCAAAAGGTGCGGTTATAATACGGGTTCCGTCCAAATCGTATCCGAATGTCGAGTTGACCTTCAAAAACTGAATGATCGGGTCAAAACATAGTATAAACACCAGGGGGGACAGGGGGTCCCCTTGGAAAATGCCCCTTTGAAACTGAAATTCATTTGAGACCCATTCTTTTGTTCGAACTTGACCTGACAGAGAACTATACAAATTCTTTATATAACATTGAATCAAAGGTGGAAAATCATGCCTTTGTAAGGTAAAGTGAATAAGATTGTGGTTAACTGACCCAAAAGCGTCAGCCAAGTCGAACCATGTAACATGAATTGATCTAGTTTTACTTTTTTGCATGGGAGAGTAATTCATGTAAACAACATTGTGTTCTGTACAGCCGCTAATTCCTTTCAGGAAGGCTTTTTGCAATGTACTGTCAATGAGTTCATTATCTAACATGAATTGTTCAAATCGTTCAGCCAGTATCTGGTGGTATATCTTACCAACGGAGTTACACAGAGCGATCATTCGAAAGTTTGCTGGGTCTGTGGGGTCACCTGATTTGTATAACAGTGACACTTTGCTTCGAGTCCAGTTGGGGGGCGGTATGCCGCTTTGCATCACCTTTGTGAATAATGTCGCCATGAAGTGATGCGTGCAGCTCAGTTTCTTCAGCATACCGTAGTACACTCCGTCGGGCCCGGGAGATGAATTCGAGCTTTTCCTTCTAAGGGCCCCTTTCACATCAGCGGGGCGTATCGGGTTTGTGTTGAAGGGGGTGGGGGTGGCTGAACCGTCGGGTAGCGATTTCGGAATCCAAGAAAGTTTCGAGGTATCAATATTGGTGGTCGTTTCATACCTCGAAGTGAAGTATGTATCTGCGGTTTCTTTTGTGAATGAAGGTGTTGTAGCGGCGTCGTAAAGAGACCCGTTGATTAGCTTTTTCGAGAAGTCCCAAAAATTCGTCGAGATATGTTTTTCCTCCCGTGCGGCGTTTCGCTTATGCTCCTTTTTCCTCTGATCCCGTAACAAAGTATCATAGGTATGGAGGGCATCATAAAAATTTTGACGGTCGTCCTGGGTTGCGGATTTACTGAATGCTTTCTTTCGGAGTTTATTTTTCACATTTTTCACCTCGTTGAGCGTTTTGGGAGGTCTGGTGAAGAATTTGGTAGATCCAGACCTCGCTTCAAAATCCGGAGTTTCACGAAAGTAATCTTGCAGCAAAGTAGAAAAGCATTCACCTGCTTCGTGGGGGGAGATTTCTCCTGTCTCTCTCTACCTCTTTCTCTCACTCTCTCTCTCTATTTTCTCCCTCGGCTCTCTTTCATTCTCCCTCACTTTCTCCATTCGTCTACTCGTCTAAAATTGTTATCTTATTTCTTTTCAAAATTGTGATAATTTTTGCTTTTTCTGTCTCTACCACTCTTTGTCTCCCCCTCTCTCCCCTCCACACACACACACACACACACACATACACTCTATCTCTCTCTCTCTCTCTCTTTCGTCCCCAGTCTCTCTCTCTCTCTTTTTCTCTCCCTCCCTATTGTTAGTTCACTTACCTGTTCGCGAATGTTCTCCGCCGTCAATTCCAAATCCTCGATTTTTGCATCTCTGTCGAGGATAAGATCGATGTTCTTTACCATAATGTCGACTACCTCATCCAGTTCTTGTTGAATATCTTGCACCGTCTTTGCGGGGTCCCTGTCGTCGTCTGTTTCACTGATCACGCAAACGACATCGTCGCCAGTTTTCCCACTACGACTAAGATCGCGTCCATTCCTGGTCCTGCCCCGAGTAGAACGTAGTGGTCGTTGATCGGCTGGAATTGATTGATGTCCGTCGGATCCGTCATCATTGATGGAGCCAAATGAAGGGTTACAATGGCAATGGCGCGTTGGATTTTGATGCGTTCCAAAGCTACCATATCTCTCATTGCTATTCACCTGAATGTGTTATGAAAATAAAATTGATTACTTAAGAGAAAGAGGCGGAAGCAAGAGGGGGAGGAGTAGAAAAAAGAGAGAGACGCCGGGAAGGGGAAAGTGAGGGAGGAAGTGGAAAGAATAAGAGAGAGGAAGATAGAGAGGAGATTGAAACTAGAGAGAAAGAGAGAGAGAGGGAGAGAGAGAGATGTGATTTCTATTGGGGGTGAATTCATATAAATAGTGCTTCAAACTTAAAGGGTGACTAAAATAAAAAATGAATTGCCCATTTTTCATAAGAAGGAGTCATCAGGAGCCAAAAAATATCTATCACACACTTTTTATGCATTCAGTCAAGAGACAAGGTCTACTTCACCCGTAACTCCAGGGAGCTCCAATGCGTTGGAGCTCCCTGGAGTTAATTCACCCACGGCCCCTTCATCAGGACCCGGCGCGTCTTCTGCGATCTGATAAATCAGAGTTCGTATCTGGCTCAAAAAAGTCCTCCAACTCGGAATCGCTGTCACTTTGCATCTCTCTATACATGCTATATAAGTTACTCTAATTCAGCCAAAATCTAAGTCAGTACTAGCGTAGTATGTAAAGCGAAGTAAAAAAACAAAAACAAAAACAAAAGCGTTCACCAGTCGCTAAGTACGAGTAGAACATAGTAACTGCCGTACTAATGATGTGTAGTACATTGTACAGACGCATAAAACGGCTGTGCACGCGTTTAAGACCAATACAAAACTATCGTTCGGCAAGCTCAGATGGATGAGAACATTGTTAAAAAAAAGTTAAAAATAAAACAAGAGCTGTATATTTGGGAAAATGTGTTCGCTGATCTTGTAGAAAATATATTGATAATGATTATATTCACTCCTAACACTATATTGATTAATTTCCTTTTTTCATAAATTGTCCGTTGAACAGAGGGGTCAAATACCGCATTGTGTGTACAATGTTATATGCTGCAGCCTGCAGATCTTGTGCCTCTTACTCTTCATACGCCACTTGGGGGTGGGCCAATCAGCTCACGAGTTTTAAGGAACGGTCCAAAAACCTCTACTTTTCCCCATTTTTCGCCAAAACGAGACATAATTTGGACAATCGATTGCCAGATTCGTGATTAGAAGGCAAAAATAATTGGAAACAGCACCCATTTTCTCTCTAATTTAGTCAACCTTTAAACCTCCCAAATCCAATTAGCAATCATCGATTTGAAACATTAATGAAATATATATGTATATAGGCCTACCTGTTTGGACATCTTGCTTCGTATAAATCCCTCGTAGCACAGAGGAACTTAACCAGGATGGAAAAATGCTGAAATTTGCGACGATATTTTCAGTTTATTTTCACCTTGATGTAGCTGCAAACGAACTTATAGCATTTCCTTTCAGCGTTTGAAAACAATAATCATACTCGGGGGATAACCTACATTCGAAGATTCTATTCTGCCCCCGACCATCTCATAATGCGAAGTTATCCAGCTTCAGTTTAGGTCTATGTGTCCGCAATACCAGTGGAAGATTTTAACTAGTGTTGTATCCTAAATGATTTCTTTTTAAATAGTAAATACTGAGTCATAGTTTATCAGCTATATGCCACATGTGACTGCATTTGAAAATCCCACGCCTTATCTCCATCTTCCGATCCGAAAGCAGCAAGTTTCATTATCGTGGCTGAGTCTGTGTGTCTGTATCATGCGTGGGTGAGGGTGTGTGTTTGTGTGTGTGTGTGTGTGACTTGTGTTGCTGACGGGGAATCCCCTTATTACGTCTGCGGCAGGGTCCGGGGTCAAGGTCCGTGAGCGCACCATCCATGTCATAACCTCTACCTACTCTAGACGTTGATGGCGTGTGAAGTACTAGGCATAGGGCACATATGACTAATTTTGGACAGGCGTAAGTAAGATGATGTAATTGTAGCTGATCAAAAATATTCATATAAAATTAAATACTTGTCGGCTGTAAATCTATTCAAGATAAATGGTGTTAGGAAGTCACGTTCTTTCATGTTTGACCGTATGTGGAAGCTTGGACACCTTGCTGTATTTTAGAGGAATTACTTGATCTAGCTCCAGTGCATTTCCACTGTTCACAGCAGTGAAAAGTCACAGTCACTGATCTGGAGATCATAATATTTTTTTCAAAAAAGTAGAAACGGCCAGAATCTGGACTAGTGTCATAGCGGTGTCATAGCGGTGTCACGGCAGATATGATCTATAAGCGGATTCGGTGACGATCATTCATTAATGTCAAGAGCATTCAATTTCACCCTGTGTAGGCCTTGCGTTACATGTATTTTCTTTTAAAGGTAGGGGATAAATGTTTGGATGAAACTGTTTTTTTTTATTCTTCAAATTTGGTCAAACATCAGAGACAAAATCTAGACAGCGGCATCGTTCCGAAATTTTATTGAGGAAAACAAGGTGGCGGCTGGGATTTGTCGGTGGCGTCATGCGTCTTTGACCAATCAAAGTGTAGCGAGCCATCGAGCCCATCGGAGTTCAGTGGTACATGCACTGATCTCTACCTGAAATCATATTTTAATATTTTAAACGGAGAGATCAGTGGGTAAATGGTGAATGGGAGAGAAGCTCGCAAGATACGTCACAAAGTTGGCAACTTGTGTTTGATTGATTATAACTTCAAAAATTCAAAACTTTCTTATTTCTATCGTATTTTGCTCAAGCCATCACCCATCTCTTTAATTTTTCTGCTTCTTTTAAACCATCTTGTAATCAGGGTGGACTTTCTCTTCAAGGTACATATAGTAAGCATAATTAAGTGCGTATATGAAACTCTGTGGTTGCTGCTTGTGTACACGGTTTACGAACTAGACTGGACGAGCTGCAAATAAATTTCTTCAGTCGGTATCTGAACTCATAAGACTACCATGTCCTGTATTGTAGCTGCTTTTGACACATCCTATGTTGACACCACCAGTGTGTGTGGGTGTGTGCTGTGTGCGTATGCGCCCATTTAAAGCGATGACATAGGCATGAACTTTACATTCGAACCGATGACACACAGCGAACCGATGTCGTCCCAAATTATACGCTTTTGCATATGGGGGTAGGTCATCAGTTAGTTACTATAACAAGTCGTCAGTTGTATAGCAAATTTTCAGACCGGTCATCGGTTGACTGGTTTCCTACTATACCCACAGGTCATCGGTTATGCGGTAAAATTCTAGTTTGTAAAAAATGTCGTCAGTTCATATGCGCGCACGTGTAAGTGTGTGTGTGTGTGTGTGTGTGTGTGTGTGTGGGCGTGTTTAGCAGTATGTCCGAGGACATTTTCGGACAGAGAACAAAAAAAAAATCATGACACAATGGTCCTCGGAAGCCGGACAATAGTCCTCGAACAATGAATTTGTGCTTTATTCCGTCGACTGTCCGAGGACGGAGGAACAATAGAGGAACAATACTTGTCCTCGGAAATAAAGCAATACAAGACTTTGTGTGTATGTGGGTGTGTGAGTGTTGGCAGATGTGTATCAATCAAATATGATTATTTACGTCTGGGACCGACCTTATAGACAAGTCTCACCATCCGAAATGCGTGACCGAGATTCGAACCTGGGTCCGATCAGAGTCAGTTTTTAGGCGAATACAAAGAGCTGACGTTATATACCGCTAGACCAACGACTGATCCCCGGTTAGGCTTCTCTCAAGACACAATGATTTTCTAATCAAGTGTCAACTTAGGGTCTGTGCATCCAGACTAGACTGCGAAGAGTAAATTGTTGTATGACACTGCTCATATGCAGGCGACAATATCCTACAATAACCGAATTCCTGAATTCAACTCTTGACAAAACAAGAAATCTAACACTGAATCATATTCTCTGAAGCTAGAAGCCCCGAGGAGCAATTGTCGCCGGGGAAAATGTCGGAGGACCGAACAAAAGCCTATCCCCCAGACATTCGCAAACTAAATCTGCAAATCCATAGTGGTCCCCTGCCTCCCTAAATACTTAATTATTAATTTTATACAAATGAAAAAAAGGAACCACCGGATAAGGTCACCAAAGATCTTTTTTTTTTAATGTAATATCAAGGATGCATCTATGTATCCTGTATGTTTTCTCTCTCTCCCTCTCTCTCCCTCCATTTTTCTCCCCTTCCCCTCCCCCTATGACTATTTCTTTGTCTGATTCGCTCTCTCTCTCTCTCTCTCTTCCTCACTCTCACTTTTTGCTGTGAGTGAATCTCCCAAATAAAAACCCTCTAAAAATGATTACTTCATCACGTCGCAGTTTATTTTATAGAAATGCTACAAGTACCAGAAAACGACGACTAGTTAAACGCAATATATGAGGAACAAATAAAAGCTGGAATTAAATAAAATAATGATAAAGAGTTACGAATTCAACACAACATAATCCTGGAACACATACGTAAATTCAGTTAATATAGGCTACATAATCAAAATTAAATTGGGAATTGAAACTCCTGGCACCATTGAATATTTTGAGGTTCCTGCTAAATAATTCTATAGTATTGAATGTATTATTTCAGATAACTAATGAAAGGTATCTTGTTAAATTGTTTTGTTGATTTATCCTTCCATTCGGTAATCAGGTAATTAGTTAGATTATGAATGTTTGTAACGAATTATTTTGTCTCTTATTTTTACGTGTACAGTCTCCTCGTGCTATATCTTATACATGGGCCGAGGAACCGGGAGGAGGGGGCTGCAGCCCCCCCCCCCCCCCCTCCCCTCCCCACTGTTTTTAGTAGACACGTGTCATAAAACCTTGGAAAAGGTTAGAAAATTGTCATTAATGAGTGAAATCAAATCAGCCCCTCGCCCCCCCCCCCCCCCCCCACTTTCAGAAACGCTCCGCAGCGCCTGCTATAGCTTCCTTGCCTTCTCAATTGAATTTTATCTGACAATTCATATTTCGTAAATTTAATTCGCTTTTGATGTAATTTCCTTATCAATATTTATGTTTTCATCACTATACACTTTCATTAAAAACGAAGAATAAGCAAGGCTGCCATTTTCATTTACTGCATGCCTACTCCCTCTCAAGGTGCATTTTCAAGGCAATGAATCCACAAAAAATATGCTCATTGAACTGAATACTGTATTATTGCTTATTGTAAAGGATCGAAGAATGCCCAAATACGTTGTATGACAAATAGGTTTTGTATTTTTGCAACAATGATCAGTGGCATAACCATTTTCCGGTCTTATGCCAACCCCTAAACAACATGAATATTACTTTTAATGTATCATGAAATGTAGTACCTAATGGCCAGATCAACTCTGTCACATCAAACGGGTATATTGATAAAAATCAGCTCTACGTCCATTTCAAATAAAACTGTATAAACAAAGACAATATCCTGTATAGAACCCATACTTTTGGTATTCAGACGCGAAGCTTTGCCTCCGGTTTCATCACCCCAAGAAGTCAGTCATGGCAACGTTATCTACAGATTTGTCTTCCATGCCACCCGATATGCTTTTAACCATGACCTCTTTACCAGTCGGAACATCCGTATTAACAACACACCTGAAGACGTCGTACCTCTTATGGAGATAACCCTTCTTAAAGACGACATCCGCGATGAAAGAGACACCAACCAGCGAAACGAAGGTTACGATTGCAGCCAGGGTGCGGAAGGGGAACAACTGCCCGAGCTCCTCGTCGTAGTACGGGTATTGTATGAGGACAGGGAGGTTGAGGGCGGGTTCGCCTCCGGCCAATCGGAGGAAGAGCCCGAGGAAGAAAGCGACAGCAGAACCGTAGGTGTTTGATGTCTTGACGTGGATGACACAGACGAATTGCGGAAAGAGTACGACATAGACGAAATCAGAACAGAGGACGAAAAGAACGTAGATGGACTCGACGGTCAACGCCATGACGGTAGCGATAGCGGCTACAACCAGCACTGTCACGCGGAGTATCCACAGCATTTCTCGCTCAGTGGCCTACAGGGAAAGAGAAATTCAAAGATATAAAAAAGATGAAGATTTTAACTTACATCTGGTCGTTTATTATGAAACATTCATTTGTTGAAACATTCAATATGATAATGATACATTTCTTGATAATTATATAAAAAGATAAATGAAGCGAAGTAGATGATCTAAGCTAAAGTTCAATTATTTAGCACAAATATTTGCAAACATTTTCTATTCTGTTATTTGCAGTGTTAGATAGCGATTTGATTTAATGAAGTCTTCTTCTTTGTCGCTCATGTCATCGTCACAACGCAAAACTAATTAAACTTTATAAATGACAGTCACATACAAGGCGCCATTTCGACCGCGTTATTGCCTGCGCTAATCATCAAGCCCGTGAAGGCAGTTAGCCCATACGCCAGTTATTCAAAAGTATGTTTGCGATGTCCATTTTGCATTCACTTTGGGCACGATATTATACTATCACATGGTACGTCACTGACCAAGCCCGTCGCTATGGACACAGTCCTTTGGCCGCGCCGACACACGAAGCGTCATTCTCTGACGTACCATTGCGTCAGCAACTTTGGCGGTCTTTAACCAAAATGATACCTCACATGCAGCTGTCATTTTATATGCGATTTGAAGGTCCATTTGATTAGTACAACTATTTCAAAGAAAAAGCTCTTAACTTTAAATGGTTCATACTTTACAGAATAGATGAGGGAAAATTAACAAAAAGATGTGTTCAAAGGATAAACAAAGTATTCGCACAAATTCCTTTCACAAAATACATTGTTATCTTATATTCTGCTATAAGCATTATTTTAGGCGTAGTGTATAAAGTTTGTTGGATTACCTTAACAAATTGTTTTAAATTCCTGTATGTCATTATCAGAACAAAAGACAAAATTTTAAGCCCCCCCCCCATTCATGAATTTACCGACGCTCTGAAGATATTCTTGTAGATGTTCCTAACGAACATCGAGCTGGAGGCGAGCACGGACGAGTCGGTGGATGACATCACAGCGGCAGAGATGGCACCCAGGCCAAGGAAAGCGACCACGGGTGGTGTAAGGTACTGGATGACGGCGGGGAGGACGATGCCGGGAGTCTCGTAGGGGTCTGTTTTGTTCAGATTGATGGCTGTCAGTGTCCAATCTAAAGAAGAAATGACAAATGAATACGCCTAGGCCACCAGGCTGCTGAGTGGGAGGGGGGGGGGGGGGGGTAGACCGAAAATTCTGTCTCTTGTTCGTTAGCTCTTCACTTAGAGACAGAAACGGTCGTATCACTCTGCTGTGCAAACCGACTACACGCCGATGTGTAGTTGGAAAAATCGCAATAATCTGATTTTCCCTCAAGTGGGTAGGCATATGCTCTACTATTTAAGGAATCGGTTCAACTTACCAATTTGACTGAATAATTCGTTTAAATCTCCTTTTTCAGGTAATTAAGCGTCCAAGGTATTCTCCGTTTGAAAATCTCGCAGCCGTATTCAAACTGTTATTAGTGTGTAAGTCAATGTGTATTCGGTTTGCACAGCAGAGTGATACGACCGTTTCTGTCTCTAAGTGAAGAGCTGACGAACGAGATACAGAATTTTCAGTCTGGGCGCGGGGCTGCAAAGGGGGCTGCAGACACCGAGAATTGAAAAATGCAATCGGGCAATTATCACCTCACACTCTGTGAGATGCACGAATATACCCTTAAATATTCCGGCAGTATTCGTGTAGCGAGATCATGGAGGTGCCAGAATATGTGATTTTTGTAACCTATCTAGTGTATTTTGATGACGAAATATTACCGTAATAAAATGTCATTTTTGTATTCGCTCACAAAATATAGACCGTGGAAAGTTGATATCCGTGCCCTATATGTCTCTGTGAATAAGACACTGAGTATTTGGTGCGATGATACTTAATTCTGTCAAAAGTGTCAAATGATTTGGGTTGATCAGACTACTGTCCTATTTTTTAATCCCTTTCCCAATACATGGCAGTCTCAAAGGAATAAGTTACGTTACAGTTAATTCGAGGAAACAATTTTATACAATTTATTTGCAACTCTACATTCTTTCATTCGTTTTGGCTATATACATGATGCAGTGTCCTGCATTGATCAAGAATAAACTGTAAAAAATATTTGTATTTTTACAGGGGGGAAATACAGAATTGTTCTGTTTATTATAAATACAGCAGTGGTGATGTTATTTTTACATTTTCCCGTAAAAGTACCTCATTTCTAATTGCAAAACTGAGTTACATAAGAAACTTGTGATTTTAAGGTAAAGTTATTATACAGTTATACAGTTAAACAGTTGTGTAATTTTTTACCTTAATGTATTGTAGGACTCGGGTTCCAACGCAATTACATAAGAATCTGTTATCTGAATTACAGATCTGAAAATGTATGCTAAAATTACATACAGCATGTATTTTTACAGCAAATTTCTGGCGACTCTGCTGACATCAGATTTCTGTAATTTTACAGTACTTTTGTTTTACAGTGTAGATATATACAGGGACGCTCACTGGTACTGGCGCCCACGGCACCCATGACGTATGCCGGGATACTGAGACAGAAACACCCAAAAGCTGCAACCAAAGACAGGTAGCGAGCGTGGTCTGGTGACTTGGCCGCTAGAGCCCTTTGGTAGTATGCCTGCCATGGTACTCCTCCAAAAAACTGTATTTTGATTTGAGAATTAAGGTTCATTATTATGGTTTGCATACTGCATACTGTCAAATATATATATATATATATACAGCCCGTAAAAAAATATTAGACCAAGCTTCTGTAATAAGGGTACTATAATATACATACAAAATCATAAAATTTATTTGCCTTTGTATTTCATTGAATGAATACGAAATACCAGTGACCTTGCTTTTATGATATTTCATTTCCTTCTTACCACAAAAATAACACTCTCAGTAACCATACTTGGTCTAATAATTTTTTTCATGGCTGTAGTCAGTAGCACATATTGCAGAATTCCTTTTTCATTTTATTTTTTTTTAAATCATATGTAAATATGTATTGTTAAAGGCGACCGCACCGCAAGCCATGTGCTTCATGTGCACCCTCGCTTCCTTCCACCATGTTTTTGTTGTGAATGTACACTTCATTTTGTATTTTATGAGAAAGAAATAAAAGAATTTTGAATCTGAAAACTGAATCTGAATACTGGTAATTCATTGGGAGAAATTGCAAAAAAATTTGGAGACGCTTATTTATTAGCGGTACCAACGTTTCGAAACAGAGGATGGAGTACGTTGCCACACACTAACATGACTAATGTGAACAGTGGCGGCGGCATATATTTTGAGGCAAAAGCCACGTATTAAATCATCTCGACAAAAAAGGGGTAGGCCCAGGCAAAATAAAACCATTTACGTCATAATGAATGGCTATTGTTAAAGATAAGATTTCTAACTCAACTTGAGGCTATGAACAATAACCATTAACTCCTTCAAAATGGAACCAAAGTCGGCGCCACTGATCCAGGTGGGGTCACCCCAAAGTGGTCGGCGCTGATTATATTTTATTAATGCCTGTTAATACTTTTATACATATCATACCGGGTAAAATGAATACATTTGTACTTACTATCTGTAGACAGCTATCAATCCATTGTCCCGTTAGTTTAGTATCCCATTCTCCAAACCAACGATCCGTAGTCTCTGATACAGGCGTTACGGCGTCATTGGTGAGCACAAAAGGCAAACAAATCCACTGAAAAACAAGAGTAAAGTGTGAGCGCAAACGAATAATGTTCTCAATTATTAATCATTGCTACTTGATTAATTTACATTTTACAAATCGATCATAGATGACAAAGTATCTGAAATATTTCAAGAAATCAACCTATTGCAATTTCAATAGCCGTCACATTTTAAAGGGATACGCCATCAGGCGGCCGTGGGGAAAGTCAGGATTGCGTAAGCCCCATTCACCCGTACACAAAGTTTATGCGTCGAACGAGTCCGTCGGACGGCTGGGATTTCATTTCGGACTGCACGAAGCCGACCGAATCTCGCACGAGAGGTCGAGCTCAGGCGGAGCGTGCACGTTGCGCGGCGACCAGTCTGTCCGTAGTTTGCGCCCAGCGGGGCAACGGCATGATCACGTAACGGCCACGGTACCCTCTCGCGGCATAAAAAACGTCCACAATCTGCGGTTGAGTATCCCTTTAAAGTCATATGGCAGTTTGTATGGGCAGTAGGTCACAACTGGCTGACACCGGACTTGGTGGAAAGCACTGGAAATATTAATGGGTGTACACAAGTCTGGCACGCAGCAAACATATGCAGTCAAAAGAAATATCCGCTGGGGAAAGTGTTCGGGTGAGTGAAATTTAAGATATATAATGACTTTAGCGTAGGGACGATGGGTGGAAAATGCATAGTATTACATAAGGCCTAAAAGTATAGTCCACTCTGGGTGATTGACAACACCTGTTATTGGGGTAAACACCCGAATGGTGTCAAAGTCCCCATGAGAACCCGCTAATATAAGTCTTTAAATACGGGGCAAACATTACAAATGATATATCAAATAATCCGAACACGATTTCTTTTGGCAATACAATAGGGTATTGAAATTGCCCAAGAGCTGCTTTCTTAAAATATCGTGTGTTCTCACATTAAATATATATATATATATATATATATATAATAACGGTTTCTTGTAACACTAACTGACTTTGAACCCGGGTCCTGCCAGTTACGAGACTACTGCTCTATCACTGAGCCCTCACACCTAGTCCTCCAATGATTTCCTTCCATTTATCAATTAAAGTTTAAATTCTATAAGAAATTTGTTTCATACCAATCCGATGAACATGCAGGCAAGTTGGACTATGTCTGTATAGGCCACGGAGAAGAGTCCACCAAAGAGGGTGTAGGACGCGGCAATACAGGCCGAGATGATGACAGAGAGATTCTGATCAAGCTCCAAGATGACACTGATCGTTGATCCTGTAGAGAATCATGTCGGAATGACCTTTTCAGGGGACCGTTTCATCAAGCGTTTTGTCAGTGATTTTTACCGACAAATTTGCTATCAGCCAATCAGATGCAAGCTAGATTTCAGTAGCTTATAACAGTTATCGGTAAAAATCACTGACAAAACGCTTGATGAAACGCTCCCCCGATCTCATGGGCTGTCGGTCTAGGGAACCCTCTGGAAAGTGGCTAGAAGACCCACGAGATCGACGTTCTCGGTCTCATAAAAAAGAGGTCGGTCTAGTGAAGGTCTCGTTGGCTATAGCCCCGGTTCCAAGTTCCCAATAACCATAATAACAATACAACTTCTTGTGCGCATTTAGAGTCAGTGTGTGTGTGTGTGTAATTGGGTTTTTACAGACGTGTATCAATCAGATATGATTATTTACGTCTGGGACCGACCTTTAACGTCACCATCCGAAAGACGTGACTCAGTCTCGAACCTGGGTCCGCTGAATCAGTTTATAACTTCCACTGGTAGCTGGATTACAGGCGCACGCCACAACGCCCAGTTTTTAGAGTCAGTATCAGGTTGGTCTATATTTATAAGAAAAACGCAGAACGAAAGCTGAGCTTTGATTATAATGAACAAACAAGGATACTTATTTTTTTCGAAATAATTTTATGTGGCAGTAAAAGGACTATTTATCTCCAAACGCTGTAATCTGACTTCCTTCGACGACATTTCCTCAGGATTTATTTACAGATGCAGTGTCAGGGCTTGGGCTGTGATCGGATTTTATACCTGGTTTATGATTAGGATATTAAAGGGTCAGGTACTGAAAGGTCCAGGGTTAAAAATAGGAATCTGACTAGTCTTATACCCCAGTCACACCGCCAAACCGACTCCACGCCGATTCCAAACAGACCAATTCTTTTCCATTTGCTGTAATGTAATTTTATGTTCGGTCTGTTGTCTGTCTGGTGGCGGTCTCGTTGGTGTGACTTCGTCAGTATGAGAAATTGACCGCGGAGCAAAATTTTCCGCAGAATAATCCAACAGGCAATTTTTTTAAACTCCCATCTTGCCTTATAATGATCAACATTGTGCTATTGGAACCACGAAAGAAATTTCCATATTCAGGAAGACGGATAATTCCTGAGTTACCTAAAGCAGCTAAAATGGCGGCACACCACAGCAGTTCTCCCATGATTGCTGCCAGAAAAAGGATCCCTCCCATACGGTTTCCATACTTGATCTGGAATGGGTCGATCATTGTGACGTAATTTGCTTCCCGCATCTGTTTGGCAAAGAAAAGGCCATCTGCGAAAATAAAACCAAAAAAAAAAAACTGTATTGTGTGTCGAAGCTAGTGTTTCACTTGATTAATTTTCAAGAAACAACATCATGCACTTTGGCCACGATCAAGAAATAAATGTAAATCTTTGCAACGTTTGAACCAAGGAGTGAATAAAACAAGAACTCCTGACATTTAGTATAAAGCGCTTCTGACATACAATAGCATCATATTTATTGAATAATTCATCGTTTTCTTTTCATTCGTTAATCGAACGTGTACAATCACAATACTACTTTATTTCAAAGTATCTTGAAGTTCGTATTTCCCTTCTCATTAAAGCATCATTATCTATCTATAAATATGTGAATGCAAAATGAAAAGTTTGAAGTTAAAAAAAAATGCACTTAATAAATGCCGCGTATGCGTTTATTGCCTTCACAGGCTTGATTAGCGCAGGTAATAACGCAATGTAAGTACTAAGCCCGGCTCACACGATGCGTCATTTACTGACGTAAGGACCGCGTAAGTGACTTGTACGGTCTTTTGCTTTTCGTTTATTGCAAAATGAACAGTGCAAGTAATATTTTTGATAACTGGCGTATGCGTCAAGGCTCGATTAGCGCAGTTACTGACGCAATCAAAATGACGCCTCGTGTGAGGCGGGCTTTAGATAAACTTACTTATGACGAAACTGAGACTGTAGCCCCATGGTGCTTGGGCCCACACGAGACCCAAACCCGTAGTAAAGACTGCTTCAGCTGTTCCATTTATGTAGCCTCCTCCTACCCAAGTGGCTTTTAAGGGAGCAAAAGAAAATCCATATAGCAATACTATTAGTCCACGGGCCGTTAACCGAAAAGGTCCCCCCCCCCCCTTAAGCACAATTTTAAATGATGTTTTACTGTTAGCTAAGAACCTCAGCTATCAGAATCTGCTTGTTTGCCATAAAATTGGTGATGGGTGTGGCCACCATGTGTTTATCATGTGTTTACAAAATAGAAAGAAAAAGGTGTCTGCACAGACTTTGATAATGTTTTTATATTAGTTATGACCTTCCGCTATCATAATTTGCCTGTTTGACATCAAGGTGGTGGTGGGCGTGGCCGCTAGGGCCGTTAACATAGTAACACATAACGAAATACTGGAATTTAGAAAATACTGAATATTTGTCATTTAACAGCATGAAATATATGGTAAGGACTCTAATATATGTATTTCAAGCTGTCCCACTGATTCCAACCACAATCTGAGTCATATGAAGTCATGGTCGTGTAAAAGAGGGCCGTTGCTCTGGAAACGGTCCCATAAAAAATGCTGATATTTGTGGAAATATCTATGATTTATCAATACAAAATAGAGAACAACTACATGTACATGTATCTGCAAAATCTTAAATCATGTTCTTCTGTTAGCTAGGTCCCTCAGCTCTCATATTCTTCCTATTGTACATAAAGTTGGTAAAATATGTAAAATAGGAAGAATATGAGAGCTGAGGGTCCTAACTAACAGAAAAACATGAGTTAAGATTGTGCAGACAGTTGTTTTCTATTTTCTATTGATAAATCATTATGGGACCGTTTCCATAGCAACGGCCCTTTTTTACACGCCCATTACTTCAAATGACTCAGATTGTGGTTGGAATCAGTGGGGCAGCTTGGAATACATAATTTATATTAGAGTCCTTACCATACATATGCTGTTAAATTACAAATATACGGTATTTTCTAAATTCCAGTATTTCGTTATGTGTTACCATGGTAACGGTCCTAGCGGCCACGCCCACCATGAACTCTATGGAAAACAAGCAGATTATGATAGCTGAGGGTCCTAGCTAATGCAGAAAATAATCTAAGATTGTGTAGACACCTCTCTGTCTATTTTATACTGATAAGTTTAGATATTTATCCAAAATATCTACTCTTTATGGTACCGTTTCCATATAGTAACAGCCATTTTTTGACATGACCGTGACTTCAAATGACCTACATCTTGGTTTCAATCAATCAGGAAACTCAAAATACATATATTTAGATGCTTACCAGTCATTTTTCAAATTTCTGAATTAGAAATATTAGGTATTTTAGTAAATTCCCATATTTCCTTGATGCGTTAATTGCCATGGTAACGGCCCTGGTTGCCACCGCACCACTAACTCTATGGCAGATTCTGATAGCCGAGGGTCCTGGCTACCAGGAAAACATCACTAAAAATTGTGCCTAACGGGGGATGGGGGTCTATGTTGTCCCATGGACTATATACGTTGAACCAACGTCGGCAGCGGTCGCAGCCTGCGAGCCAACGTTAAAATTCAATTTCGCACCCTATTTTGACGGAATCCATCTAATATAATGATAAAGTTTTTTTAAAACTTTGATCTAGGGGTGCTTTTAGGCCTACCATTGTAAAAATGCAGATTTGAAGCCTTCAGTGATGTTATTCTAAAGACATGGCAGAGAAAATTAGGAGATATTATAATCAGACGGTATACTATTATTTAACTCTTGAAAGTATTGAAATTAAATCCACTTTATAATTCCTTTAAATCTCCATTAGATTTCTTAGTTAATAATACTAATTGCCTCCTATGTTTATTGGATCTACTCAATTGGTAAACAAACGCCCAATTAAGTGAAATGTAACGTTATTCCTGTGAATCCGTACTAATCATTTGGAATATGTGACCCGACGCCTCAAAACCTACAATTAGTCGCCAAAATTATTATTTTTGTTTTATACAGTTTCTGAAAGTAGAGATTCTCAGCTTTCCATTGCCTAGTTTACTCAATGATAACACCTTTAAATATCACATTTAGAATCAGTATGTAACCAGCAATCAATAACTCCTATTCAGAGAAAATGGCAATTTAAGTTCTGAACAAAAGAGTGCTATTTCGCTCTCTGTGTGCGCCCAAGTAAAACTGGGTATTCAAATGGCCATAGCAAACGGTATGAAGGGATTATTAGATTAGGCTGAATTTTGGCACGCTGCTCAAGGAGGACCTATTCATTACTCACTCCAAAAATCACTTTAATACCTTTAGAGGTAAAGTAGTAATTTGGCGTTGAATGAAAGTATTACAAAAGCTCTCCAAACATTCATTAGCTGGACAGGTGAAAAAAAGGAGTCATTTTAAAATGCCCCAAAAACATATTTCTAAGTCGAATTACGACTCACAAACTTGAGACATGATAGAATGATAATGAAACTACCCATTTCTAACAAAAACAGAAAATCGATTGATCCAAGCAAATTTAATATTTTGGGCTGTTTGCTACGTTGTGGTCCGTGCGACTTATTAGGGACTTTTCGATTTGCACGTTCACTAGTCGACTGCTACGTGCGGTAATTCAATGGACTGCTTTGTGTCAATGGTATACAAAGTCGGTGAAGCGAGGCACCACGCTTTGTGCAAGAGCGGCTCATACGTCCACTGCCTTGAGGACGACCAGGATTTCTACCCAAAACGCGTTTGTCCACAGGGCAGTGGACGAGTGAGCCGTTCTTGCAGCGTGGTGCCTCGCTTCACCGACTTTGTATACCATTAACACAAAGCAGTCCATTGAATTACCGCATGTAGCAGTTGACTAGTGAACGTGCAAATCGAAAAGTCCCTAAAACCAAGGCTCACGACTCACGACTTAATAAATTTGGCGCGCCGTTGAGTGTGTACTTCCGGTTGACCTCGACGGTACGTACACGTCGAGTGAAATCTAAATATGATCAGAACTGTAGTCAGCATGGGCAGTCGACGACGTTGACATGCGCGAATTAGTCGACTGGGACGAAGTACTAGTCCACTGCTTCTAAAAGTCCCTAATGTAGGTTTTGAGGCGGCGGGTCACATATAGAACAGTCTGAATTTGCAGCGCTTTCCCAAAATCACAAAAACTTAAAGCACAAGTTAAGGTGTCATTGATATGTCACTAATGAATTAATAGAGAGAGTCAACAAAGAAGCCACGTACGCCTATCAAGAATGTATAAATATTATATAATATACAAATTCAACAAACGACATGAGAGAGTAAAGTAAGAAAAAATAAATAAAATGCTTCAGTCCAGCATGATAGTCACAGGCTTACCCAGGATTTTTCAATAGGGAGGGGGGGGGGGGGGGGCAGACGTGAAGGATCCAACCGCATAGCCAGGATTTCATTTTAGGGGGCGGTTGTGGGGCACGCGAAGAGTGCAAAATTGGTGATGATCACTCAAAGCGTGCTCCCAAGGGTGGTGCAGGGAGGGGAGTTTTCCCCTCCCGCGCGAAGCGCGAAAGCTCTTACGTTTTAGAGTTTGAGAGAAAGATAACGGCTCGTAACACTTTTTTAAGGCAGAAAGTTAGTTCGACGCCCTGGCTGCTTTTCAGTTATTTGGACGCAATACTGCACTATTCAGACGGTATACTATTATTTAACTCCTGAAAGTATTGAAATTAAATCCACTATATAATTCCTTTAAATCTCCATTAGATTTCTTAGTTAATGATACTATTACTTGACTCCTATGTTTTTGGATCTACTCAATTGGTAAACAAACGCCCAATGAAGTGAAATGTAACATTATTCCTGTGAATCCATACTAATCATTTGGATTATAGAATAGTCTGATTTTGCAGCGCTTTCCCCAAATCACAAAAACTTAAAGCACAAGTTAAGGTGTCAATGATATATCATTAATGATTTAATAGAGACAGTCAACAAAAAGCGGGTTCTTGTTTAAAACTGTAACATATGAGGATAGGAGAGACAGTGAAATTCATATCTTTACATTCTGTTACACAAACTCAACTTTTATTGACAACAGGACTATGCCTTGTTTACAAAACTAAATCATGGTAATGATATCAAATCAAAATTTTCTCATAGTGCGATGTAATGTCAGTAAAAAGAAACCACGCCTATCAAGAATGTATAAATATTAACAAATTCAACAAACGACATGAGAGAGTAAAGTAAGAAAAAATAAATAAAATGCGACAGTACAGCATGATAGTCACATGCGTAGCCAGTATTTTTCAATAGGGGGGGGGGGGGGAGCAGACGTGAAGGATCCAACCGCATAGCCAGGATTTCATTTTAGGGGGCGGTTGTGGGGCACGCAAAGAGTGCAAAATTGGTGATGATCACTCAAAGCGTGCTCCCAAGGGTGGTGCAGGGAGGGGAAGCTCTTACGTTTTGAGTTTGAGAGAAAGATAACGGCTCGTAACACTTTTTTAAGGCGGAAAGTTAGTTCGACGCCCTGGCTGCTTTTCAGTTATTTGGACGCAATACTGCACTGTATGTAACAGGGGTGGGTGCAGGGGGGGGGGGGGTTCCCCCTTCCAGCGCGAAGCGCGAAAGCTCTGACGTTTTAGCAAATTTAAGAGAAAGATAAACGGCTCGTAGCAAACATTTTTTTTAGGCGGAAAGTTAGTTCGACGCCCTGGCTGCTTTACAGTTATTTTGGACGCAAAACTGCACTGTATGTAACAGGGGTGGGTGCAGGGAGGGGGAGTTTCCCTTTCCCACGCGAAGCACGCAAGCTCTGAGGTTTAAGCACCCTTTTGTTTAGGCGGAATGTTAGTTCGACGCCCTGGCTGATTATCAGTTATTTTGGACGCAATACTGCACTGTATGTAACAGGGATGGGGGGGGGGGGGGGGGGTTCCCCGTTCCCGCTCTAAGCGCGAAAGCTCTGACGTTTTAGCAAATTTGAGAGAAAGATAAGAAACAATTTCTTTAGGCAGTTCAACGCCCAGACTGCTTTTCAATTATTTGGACGCAACATTTCACATGCGAGGGAGCGAAGCCAGTGGCAGATCTAGGGATTATGGCAAGCAATGAAGTTATCCCCCCCCCCCCGGATTTGGGGGCGTGTGATCCGTAAATATTATGATTTTTCTTCATTTCCCCTATTTTTCTTTCTCTGCCTTGCGTTTTTTGCCCCCTCCCATCCAAGTGCTGCCCGGGGCAGGTGCCCCCCTGCCCCCCTAGATACACCACTGAGCGAAGAGACCAAGCGGAGGTGGAAGGTGGTACCCCCCTCCTACATTGGGGAAATTTTTCAAAAATCTGTCTATAAAACTTCCATTTTAGAGCATCCCAAAATGGTAAATAATGAAAAGAAGGAATGCGCGGATCTACGTCAATGGACGGAACCCCTTAATTGAGAATAACAATGCGAGCTAACGAATTTTCTTCGATATTTTTGCATTGAAATTATGGCATTTCTTATTTCCTTACTTCTAATCATTAAAGATTGTTATGGTATTTCAAGATCAAACATCATGATTTGGGATGATTATTAGTTTTAAGTAACTTAATGTATCGTAATTCTTATTTATCTTATCCAAAAATATTGGGGGTGATAATACAGGCCATCCCCCGGGATCGACACCCATGGTATCAGGTGTGGGTACAGGGAAATCGAGGCGTTATTTCCCCCCTTCGCGCGCGAAGCGCGAAAACTTTGACGCTTTAGCAAATTTTGAGAGCCAGATAACGGCTTGTAGCGGCTTTTTAGGCCTTTTTCTCTCACTTCCCCCGCGTTTTCGCTCTCGCTTTTTTATAGTGGCTGAATAGGGGGGGGGGGGGGTGAGGGCATGGCTCCCGGTACCCCCCCCCCCCCGTGTCT
Source organism: Heliocidaris erythrogramma (assembly GCA_025617745.1). Taxonomy (NCBI): domain Eukaryota; kingdom Metazoa; phylum Echinodermata; class Echinoidea; order Camarodonta; family Echinometridae; genus Heliocidaris; species Heliocidaris erythrogramma. The sequence goes on along the minus strand of CM046871.1, from coordinate 6,252,279 downwards.
AAGCCAGTGATGATAGTAACCCCCTTAACAAGAAATATGCATCAATTCCAACAGAACATACAGAACTCACCAATCAGCGTGAAGAGCCCGACAAACCAGCCGAAGTTTCTGTCTGCCACCATTGCTCTGTCCGTACTATTGGCTCCTTTTGTCTTCCTTGAGGCCCATATGCCCACGGCCAGGATGACCAAATAGAAGAACACCATACCAGCTACTCCACCCCATTGAACGGCCATCGTGATAGTTGATATGAATTTGTAGAACTTGATTGATGTTCCATTTGGCTGCAGTTTTCAATCCTAACTCATTTCTGGGACCGTTTAGGAAACTGGTGTCAAATTTGGCAAATTTGGTCGATATGTGTGCCACTGAGCATGCGCTTTCCACATCTTCCACATTTCAATACATGCACATCAGATCACTTATTTATCCGATGGTGCCACATTACGCTATCATTCTATGGAGAAAAGCTCTATTATTCAGCATTTGGGCAAATCACATCTCTCATGTACATAGGGAGGGGGTCTATCTCATTACTCCATTTTTTATGGACTACAAGTTAGTTTTCAGTCATACTATAGATTCTTTAGTATTGTTTTTTTTTTTTAATAATCAAACTGGAAACATGGTTGACACGATCAAGAGCTAATTCAACCTTTGAAAACTAGACAAGTATTAGTTCAAAAAGAAATAACATTAATGCAATACCTTTTTTTAAGTTATGATGTTTTGTTTTATCACTTTGATCATAATAACGATGTAGGTGTAGACCTACAGCTTTCGTTTCTCCTAAATTGCACTGTACAGAAGGCCAACTTCATTTAAAAAAAGCGACAAACGAAGTTCATTCTTTCTAGGCGTAATCTCTTATTCAGATGAAACATTTACTGCCCATGAAAGGAATTATAAAATGAAAAGATACATGATATCCGTCACTCGGGATTCTTGTACATTTGACTTCGGTTACATTTGACCGATGTTCTGGGGTCATCTTGTAGCACTTGATTCCCATGCTAATTTGCAAATAGTGCCAGAAAGTGTGTTACTTAATTTAATTCCATTGATCTGATTTCAAACCAAATAGGTTACATCTTGTCTCATGTTATCACGAAATGTTCCAATCAATTTCACTCGGTTGATATATCAATTTGCGAAGACATGACCCCCTAGTCTCCCCAAAGTACAAATCATGTTGGCGAAGTCATCCTAATTTAGATCTCACTTTGATAGACTGCAGGGGTATCGAAAGCGTGTGAATTCATTTTATTTCACCATTTCTATTGAGGAAACTCTTCCATTGATATAACTGGGAAAATATTATTGCAAATTATGAGTTTAATATATTTTCAATTTCGTGCGGTGTTTTTTTTTTGTTATCGAATATCCTTCTCAGTCAAGGGTGGCAGAGCATCTTTCAAACTGGGGGATCCAACTACAAAGGGCACTTTCGGGGCTGGGGGAAGTGGGGCACCTACAAAGGGTGAACATAAAGCGGGAAAATACAAATTTGAAACATTGGTATATACCCGATTATATTCACATTTTATTCTTTATATGTTATGGTTCTGGATACTGCTTCTGCATCATAATTTGCAGTTGTGTGTAATGCTGTAACGGTGTAAAGGCCACGGGTCGTTCACTATTTACAGCGATCTAATGATAATGACAACCGTTAATTCATTTTAGGGGCCCTTTTCAATCATTGAACTTTATTTACTAAATTAACCCTGTCGGGGTTTTGTTCTCATCATTATGTCAGCAAAATATTCAATGCATTTAAGAGATAGAATTTAACCGACCAGATTTCTTTCGAGAAAATAACCAAACTCCGGGAGCACTGACTCTGTTCTCTGTAAGACCTCAATACAAGCGGACGCCAAATTGGTTTATGTTTTTGTTACGCTAGTAATGAAAATGAACGGGCTAACAATATGGGCTGTCTAAAAAAATGCAACGAGATTTTGATTGGTAATTTCAAGATCTAAGCAAAAATTACAAGTTATTTTTGTACAACGTTGCATTTTCTTTAAATATTACAAAGAGAGAGCATTTTGGGGTCTCTTTTTAAGTCCAAAAATCTCTGACAAGAAAAAAAAAAAAAGGTCCTCAAAAAAAAAATTCTGGCACCCCCGGCTCCCAGTTAACTTCAATTCCTGTAACAAAAGGGCTGTTAAGAACTAGGAATAATGTTATTCACACAAACATTAAGGTAATTCAGTGTCTTTATTCACTTTTCACAGAGGCATAGAGGCCATATTAAATAAAATTAATACACGGGAAGAAGTCTTCTGAGAATTAATATCATAAAACAAATGTTTGGTGTTCTTTGCTTCATTTGAAATAAATATTTTAAGAGTTGAATGAGTAAAAAGTTGTTAATTTCATTTAAAAAAAAACAATGTTAGATTGTTTCCTACAGGACACTGATCACGCCAAGATGATTTAGATATAGTGAATGGAAGAATCAAGTAAATCGCCTGTTGCATGAACTAATGAAAAACATCTTGGAAATATTTTCTTATGATCTGTGCTTCTAGAACTTAAAAAATATATTGGATACATATTTATAACATTTCACAAATAAAGTATCAATCTTAAACGTCTCAGTGGTGATTACACCATTACATTATGGGGTAGCCTCGCTAGTCATAAGGACCGCTACCCATAACGATCGACTAAATGAATAGCGGTTTTGTATGAATAGCGGTCCTTCTAAATAGCGAGCAAACCATATACAAATTACCTCGCTAATCATAAGGACCTCCATTCACAAGGACCACTATTCATAACTATTCAAATGAAGAAATTTCAGTTCAAATTTTCAGTGCACATAGTCCCAATGCTTCAAAACGAATAAGCAATGTCTATGTGACTATATCATCAAACCACCCTTTGAATTTTCGGGAGATGTGCCCTTAGTAAACATTTTATAGAAGGAAGAATTTCCAGTGCGAATTTCAAGTGCACACAGTCTCAACGTTTCAAACGCAAATAAGCATTGTCGGTGTCATTAAAACACCTTTTGAATTTCCACGTATAATTTGCTCTAAGTAACGAATTCGAGACATGAAAATTGCCAGTGCACACATTCCCAATACTTCAAAACAAATAAGCGATGTCTATGTCATCAAAATATCTTTTGAAACTTTCACGAGATTTGCTCTTAGTAAACAATTCAAACAATGAAAAATTGCCAGTCACACATTCCCCAAGATTATGCAAACCTTTAAATCCTGATTCAATGGAAATTTTAAAGTTGATATTAAAATATGTACATCTTATAATACCATTAATTCACGCTCCATTTTAAAGATTTTCCTTGTTAGCTAATTGTTATGTATTTTGTACTTTCATGTAGAATGGTTCGTTATACCGCAGGGCTCCTTTTGAAAGCAGTTTTGCATAACTGAACAGACCCACCCTGCAGTATAAGATAAAGAAGCCAAAATAAATATAAATATGAATAATTAATTTTACAAAACGAACTGACGAATAAGCAATGTCTATGTCATCAAATATCTATTTAATTTGAATATATCATAAAGAAATGTGAGAAAATTACAATGCCCCGACCGGGATTCGAACCCGGGACCCTGGATTGCATGACCAGTGCTCTACCAACTGAGCTATCCGGGCTCCTGTCAAAGCAAAGTAACAATCTCACATATAGCCCCTCTCTTTCCATCGAGCGTAGGGGGTACATCCATACCAATTCCATGCGTACGCTATGTAATGGCCTACCAATGAGACAGAGAGAAGACCTTCTTTACTTTAAATAGTAAAGAAGCTGTAATTTTACTTACGTTGTGCGACGAGTAAAACACCACTTTGCAAGGTACCAAAACCTTGGTGTACGAAGAATCAACGGAGAAATAGATGCAAGTGATCTATGGTTTGTTCGTCAAAGTCAGTGGGCAACCGTTGAATTTCAGAATAAATAGTGTACTTATACGATACTCCCATTGAGATTATTATAAAGGGTGGGTGAGCTGAAAATAACAATTGTCCTCTTTTTAAACGGTACTCCGTTCAAACATTTTGCACACCACCTCATGATGCTTTTGTTTAAATGTTATTTTGTCTATTTCTAAAGTCACTGTTAAGTTCAATGTTAATATGTACAGTACATGATCAGTGAAATCCATCTAAAAATGAAGGGTTTGTTTTTATTTTTCTTCTTTTTTTATAAGTGGGGATTTTTCCTTTGTAATCATTGGTTTGAAATCAATATAGAATTATAGATTATTTGTATTTGCTAGTATATGATTTGCTATCCAAATGGTATGCCACCATCATGACCAATGAAGGGTAAACGCACCCTATTTCTAAACCACAGAATAGGTCGAGGTGTAGCTTATTTTCCTTGATGGTCAATAGACCTGTTTACAAAGTTATTCAAATTTAAAGGGAAATCCAACCTTGATATTTTTCTATTGATATTCTATGAAACGTATTTTGCTGATTACTTTGATACCAAATTTACCAAAATTGTACAGCTATGAAGAAAGTTATAGAATGTTTTAGATCTAACCAAACACTTCTTTCATACGTCGTCTGTTGGACATGGGGGCCGCCATTCTCCACGAATGACGTATCTGTGGACAACTGGGTGGTCTAGATTGTGTCCCTTTTTTCTATTCTTTTATTTGGTTTATTCCCCTACCCTACTCTTTCTCTACATGCATATCCCACACAGGGCGCAACTCTCCAGTAATCGTGCAATCCCCAAAATTGGGTGGAATTGCAAAGGACTCTTATTGTTCGGATCGCGCGATAAGGAGACACAACAAAAATTGGGGTAAGTTCTATTATGTTTCTCGGAATACTTGTTCTTTAAATATTGCTCTGAATATTTAATTAGATTGTTCACTTTTTAAAAAAGCGAGGCCACAAACCAGTAATTTATTCAGAGCACAATTGCCATTGTGTGTTGCAGTTGAAATTCCAGGACACCTTTTTAACCCAGAGTCATGAATCATTAATGACACTGGACCGCAAAAGTTTGGGAGAAACGACAGCTGCAAAAAACAATGGCAATTGTTGTGTTCTGAATTAATTGCTTATACACACAGAGTCGCGCTCTGTGTGGGATATGCGTGTAGAGAAAGAGCAGCATAGGGGAATAAACCAAATTTTAAAAAAAAGAAAAAAAGATAGAATCTAGGCTAGGAATTGTCCACAGATACATCATTCTGGACTAAGTCCACTACAAACATAGAAAATGGCGGCCCCATGCATGTGCAGCAGACGACGGGCGAAAGACGTGTTTGGGGATCATCATTCTATAACTTTCTTAATAGCTGTCCAATTCTGCTATATTTGGTATCAAATTAACCAGCAAGTTACGCTTCATATAACATCAATAGACAAAAATAAGGTTTGATTTCCCTTTAATTAAAGACCTCAGCCTGACCGAATTTTCAAATATACACTTTATTCATCCACGGGGAGCTATATATTTTCTGAACAAATTGAAACCAACTTCATGAGATTCCGTTTCCTGTGGAATGAGTAACAGCGTCCCGAATGTTGAGCCCCAGTGGTTTTTCTGACGAGGGCCCCGTCTCTGAGGAACGCTACTTTGCGGGGGGTGAAAATTTGATGACGACATATCGTGTAGACGCACTCGGAGCTGTATACATGACTTGTCGTCACACGTCTAGCGACCCCCTGCAGTTTCCTCTCTTGTTACGCAATAGGGAGGGGGCGGACCAAAAAAAATTATCTTTTTTATTTTTTATGGATAAACGGAGACGAAAATTTATGAATACCCAGGGTAATTATATTCTTTGTTTACTAAGCTTTACGTCAATATATGGTTGTTTTGGGTCAGGCTGAGGTCTTTAAGGATGTTTCTTTCCTAGGTACCTAATAACGAGGCATTCCATTAACCTGTTATTAATGAATGAACTACAATACTTGGAATCATTGCATACATTACGTGTTGCTATGTCTGACAAGACTCTGACAAGCTTTCAGGTTGTCAAGAACGACATATTTTTTTAAAGTATGCATATAATTTGAATATATTTGTGAACAGGTTTATTTTCCGGGCTATGGAAGTCAATGTAGGATGTAGGCGTTTTTATCCCATATTCCATAACAGATTTTTTTTTAAAATCTGGGAGACTATAGACCTTAACATAGGAATGAAGGAAAGGGTAGACTGGAATTTTTTGCTATTTGTCTCATGTATTCTCACATTCTCATTCAAAGACATCTACCCTCGGATTTCATTTCAACAATCCATTCCTTTAATAATTTCCCTTGTATCTCTTCTTCTTCATCCATCTATCTACCTCTCTCTCTCTCTCTCTCCCTCTCTCTCCCACTTTTCCTTTAAATTCAACGCTCCAGCTGCTATGATTTCCTCTCCCTCATTGTTATGTAAATCCTCTCTCTTTCTCCCTCTCTCCCTCTTCGAATTTTCAATTTCTGTTTCTTCCCGCTCTTTTTATATCCGCCCCCTCTCTCTCTCTCTCTCTATCGTTCATGCAAACACGCTCAGTTTTTACTGACCAACCCCTCTCACTTCCCCCTCTTCTCTTATCATGTTTAATAAGAATTAATGAACAATCCTCGATATGACCCTTGTAATGTTCATCTTGATCTTTCTATGTGTATGTCCTCCATTGTTTTGTTCTAAAATTGAACAAAATGTTTTAGTTTCTTAAAAAAAAAAAATTCTAATTGCCTGTCGTTGAAAAGACAGACAAAAGCATGATACTGACAGCATAGTACCTCAGTTATGACATTTTCGCCAACTGCCGGGTGAAGAAATACTTATCTACGATATCAATTTTTAAGAAGGCGTAACTAACTATTTATTTTTTGCAATTATCTCACACTTTCACTAATTGATTATTCTGTTTGTTTGTTTTTTCTATTTTTTCGCTCAGATCCAACTCAGTATGAAGATTCTAAAATAAGGTTTGATCTGATTTGATTTGATTCGGTTTATTGTTATAAAAGAAAATGCAGCTGGACAGCTGAAATTTGCTCAATTTAGAAAGTCAAATGTACAAAACAATAAACGATCAAAATAAGAATAACTAGAACATACAACCATAGATCAGGTATAACAAAAAACTAAATTAAACTCTCAAATATTACATTAAAATCTAAAAATATTAAAACTTCTGTGTCATCGAGGTAAGAGAGAGAAGAGTAGAAAAGAAGAAGAAAAGGAACGAAAAGTTGAGGAGAGGGTTAAAGAGAGAGAAAGAGAAAATGAACAGAGGCATGTATATATATGGAAAGAGAAAAAGAGATAGAGAAAGAAAAATGAGACAGAGAGAAAGAGAGGAGAGAGAGAGAGAGAGAGCTTGAAAGAGAAAGAGAAGGTTGGGGGTAAATGTGGTGTATACACATAGGTGTACGTGTAACTTTTTTACATTAAAAATAATAGGGTTTTGGACAATCAAGCCTTTGTCCTGTAAGGTCAATTAATTATCTTTTATTTAAACAGAACGTATTCAAACTGTTGATGAAAATCTGTAAGAAAGATGATAGAACGACACATTGTTGACGTTGCCTTGCTATAAGATACTGACATAACAGTAAACTAAATGCGTAATGTCGTATGCTGCTGTTTTTGCTGTTACAGTCATGTCTTTATTATTCATATTCAATAAAATGGTAACAGGATATCACCAATTCCCACTGTCCCATTCCGTACAATGGAACGTATCATAAGGTCCAATAATCATGGTAAGTACAATAGAAGAGATCATGATAACAATTTCAAAACAAATATGCAATTATGCATGCGTTAACCCTCTCAGTCCCCTAGGTGCAAGAATGTGTATTAACTCAATGGGTTTTATATGGCTTGGGACTGAGAAGGTAGAATATTAAGTTCAGTTTTGGTCGATTGCATTGGGAAATAAACTGTCTCAAAGCAATTGGGAAAGGTTGACCATGTCTACATAGGAATTGGTGTATACTGTGAGGTTTTGGAATCATCAAAATGATAAGAATTTGAACCAATCTAGCTGAAAGCACATGCACCATGTGTACTGCACACAGATGTGGCTAATTGGGACTGCACACATATGTGGCATGTTCGGCCCGAACAATTCAGCCATTTCACGTCATATTTCGAATATGGAGGCATGTGATTTTCAGGGGACACTTCTATTATGACTTGTTTGATGTTCTTCCAAACTGCCATAAAGGGAATGAGAAAACTCACATAAATTATTTTTCACCTTTTTAGAACTCAACATTCTCTTTAAAACGAACTGAACAAAATAATATCTAGAGAAGGAATAATGATCATAAAGGTCTATAACCTTTGTTCAATGGTATTTACCCCGTATAAAGCTCACACTTTACATTTTTATATTACACATTATATTTTTCTTTAAAGTCGACGATTTAAAAGTATATTTATCGATTTCAATTTGTTTGTTTTTTTCATTTTCCATACATACTGCAACTGTATAATGTTCAAAACAAACTATCAAATATGTAACCGTATCATTACGTTTACAACAACATAAAACAACCGAAAACCTTCAATTGTGAACATAAAACATAATACTTTTCAAAGCTGTAAATGAACCCTGAATATGCACTGAACCTGTTAACTGTTGTTCTTGTAGATTTAACATTCTTCTCAGGTCCTTCCGAAACAGAACACATTAAAATCAATATATTTCACGTAAGATAAATAGATTATACCATAACAACCTGACCTTGTCTTTGCATAATATTTTCATTATCAACATAAGCAATAGCTAGTGGCGTATCTAGGGACTATTGCATCCGAGACACAAACTAGAATAATTCCCACTTTCAGTTCAGAAATTACAGCACTACGTTAGAATAATATATAGACTCACTTATCCCAGGGTTATTAGCCATTGTTTGATAATTAATGTTGAAGTGAGGGAGATAAGCGCCCAGGGTTATATTTCTTTTCAGTTTTGAATATTGAAAATATTATTATATTCTTTTATTTCTATATTTGGGCTTAAAATTATCGAAAAGCCTGAGAAAATAAATCCGAGGAATTTGGCATGTCATTTGAATGTTAGGATATCTTTTAAAAGTGGACAGTGCTCTCTTAAGCACTCAATCCTATATTTTGGGCCAAAAAATTCAAGGTCCCGGTAAAACTTATATGCTGTAGATAGCAAACCAAAGATATTTTTGTCCTCGAATATGAACCTTTCAAAATTTGTAATTAGTCACTATCCTATAGGCGAGAAAATGCGAAATCCTAATCCTGAGAAATATTTGCGAGAGAGGAAAGCGGCCCAGCTTAAGAAACTTGCGCATTTCAACGCCTTTAAAATTCCTATTTCTTCTTATTACTATTTATTTGCCCATAAATAAATCAGAAATTCACAATTACAATTATCTTAGAAATAATAGGGAAAGAGAAAGAAATGAGAAGCAAGGAGAAGAGGAAAGAAATGGTTACCTATGGGCCAGGGTTCGCGATAAATTGGGGTCGCGTATAATATTTTAAGGACATAATTTTTTTTTCTGCGCTCTCTCTTTCTCTCGTTTGCATTTTGTTTTAGCACCCTTCAAGTGCCATCCCATGCACACGCACCCTCTACACTCCCACACCGATGATTCGCCACTGGCACTGGCACAGCTTGGTCTCTCTCTCTTCTCTTTCATTTGATGGAAAATCACATGTACCAGAAACAATTGAATACCTATAGAGGCTTACATTTGGCAACAGCGCCCAATAAAATGTGGAAAGCATCTGTAGAATGTTTGATGTGCCAACAAATTTTCTGTTTAAAAAATTCATTCATATTAGCACTGCTATTTATCATGGCATAACTACCAGGTACTAAAAGCACTTAATATTACGCTTAAGGAATCAGCCCAAGTAAACTGCTCACAGAGCAAAAGTTTTCCCTTTTTCCTGGGTTGCGCACTATTATAGCAATATAATGCAAATGACAATAGCAAATTAATTTGGGGGGAAGTATGTTTTCATTCGTACCTACCCTACCTACCTTTATAAGAAAGGCAAAGGGGTCTATCAGGAGGAAACATGCACTTATAGGGGAAAAGGGCACATAATATTGGAAGGGAAAAGGGGCACCTATCCGAAGTAAAATTGCACTTATAAGGGAGATAAGATTATCAGATTTGAAAAAGGGCACTTATCAGAAGAATAGCACTTATAAAAGGGGAAGTGGCAACTAATTTATTAGAAAGGGCAAGTGGCACTTTTAGTAGTAAAATGGGCACTTATCAGAGGGAAAGGGCACTTTTCGGGAATTTGAAAAAGTGTGGGGGCACTGTGCCGCTGCCCCCCCCCCCCCCCCGGGAGCGCCGCCTCTGGCTTTACATGTACCAGTGGATATCATAATATATCATAATCATAAATTCACGTTAAACGCATATAAGTCGAGACTTATTTCCAAATCATCCTATCTTGTAGGTGAGGAATCGATCTGCCTACTTATTTAGGTAAGGAAGTTTCATCACCGGTGAATTCACGTCTGGACGAAATTAGTGTCACCTTGCCGATACTGCCTTTATCGGTGACAACAGCTGCAGTTCCGTTTGGAGATACTGCTAGAAGAAGATTGGAACAACTATGAGTTTCTCCTCTAAAGAGGGTATCCAACAATTCTCCATTCAAATAGAACCTTTGCAAAGTTCTTAAACCTGTTACATTCTTCCAGAGGACATACAGCAACTTTTCGTTGTCGCACCCGATTACAACATCCTTCCATTCGGGACGGGTGATGGTATTCAGAATCTTTCCGTCCCAGTTAATGACTGACACTTTTGATGAATCATGGGTGAACATGATCTGATCAGGACTGCGTGGACAGACTGCGATATCTTGGGACTTGAGGCCACCTGTGGAAATCGATTTCGTTTGGGGTCCGTCGGCACGTACAACATATATTTTGTGGTAGCTTGGGACACTGCAGAAAATGTTATCTTTAAGATCGGTAACCATGTCCGATATGGGACCTGGTAGTTCCCTGACATGGTAGACGTCATTATGAGCTTGTGTGGAACTCCCGTGATATTTATCCAACACAAACCGAAGATCTGAGATCGTTGTTAAAGCTGAACCAGAATAGCAATGAGCAAATGTTGTTTGTATGCCAAATTCAGTTGCCACTTTTGGGCAAGCTGTGGTTTGTTTTATGGCTGAATAATAACAATGCTCATACAGCAACGTTGATGTTTTATAATATTTTTTTCCACATTCTATAAAGTACGAAGATGTAGTTGCAGAGTTTCTGGGTCCGCTGAGGGACACCAAAACAGCTACTCTCCCATCATGAGTAAATGTTATGGCCCGAATGTCATCGTGTATGTCAATGGTCCTTCTCTCACATACTTCACGCCTTGTAAACAGCTGAGTTCCAGTAAGGAACTCGTCCTCGGCCAACCTGAAATGAAGCTGCCTAACTTTCATGATTTTGTCCATCGTTTTGAGGATATATTTCTCTGGTCCCCCCGAGAGAAAGCTGTCAAGTGATTTCAGAAGACCTTTGTATAAGGCAGCAATCAGACTGGATTTCTCGCTTTGCTCTAAAGCCCCTTCTGTTTTCAACCGAATTTTCTCAATGCTTTCAGCCCGTTCTTCAATTATCTTGTGCCATTGACCAAGTGTTTGATTCCGTAATTGGAAGAATTTATCATTCTTAACTCTCAGATCCGTTTTTATACAGTTGGTGTACTTGTCAATATCATCATCAAGTTGTTTATCAAGGAGATCTCTCTGTTTCTTGGCCAAATCTTCGGCGCTCTCAATCAAATGAATGATGTCTGCACACTGTTCGCAAACTTGTGCGAGTTTTGATAATCGTGATTGTATTTCCTCGAGCATCATCGGGACGAAATCTTCCACCTGGACACATTTATGGTTATCTTCGGGCCGATGATCAATAACAGAACACTCATGGCAGACAGGAATGAGACAGAACCTGCAGAACAAGTCTCTCCTGTTTCCTTCATGCTTTTCACAGAAGATCCTCTTATCTTGTTCATCGTCATTCTCCAAACCTGTCTCGGCCACGGAGGTACTCCTTGAAGCGTCTGTACACATAAGATGTTCATGCTTATTCGCACATTCTCTGCACAAAACTTGCTTGCACTCGGCACAATCGAAGAAGGACGACGCCAAATCTGAATCGATGGACCCACAACCCTCACAGAGTTTAGTCACTTTTGTTTTCTTCTGATGCTTTGGTTTCTCTTTCTCCAGTCTCTCCATCAGGGTTATGGCGCGAAAATCTTGTCTTAGGCCCAATATTCCTGCATTGGTGAGTATTGTTTCTTCATCACATACTGGACATGTGATCTTTCCAGCGGTAGACTTTTCTTCTTTATAAGTCTCTAAGCATTTCTCACAGAAACTGTGAACACATATGAGCAAACGTGGTTTTTTCAGCTGTTCTAGACAAATGACACACTTCACTTCTTCTCGAAGAAGAGAAAACAAATTTGTGTCTTCAGATGACATGTTTCTTGATTGAGTATCATTAAAATGAAACTGCTAGTACTATGTCAGTAAAAGAAGTTGTTTGTTTTCGGAAACTAGAGCAAAGAAAAAATGATCGGTATAACTGGGGAAAACACATGGAAAGTATCAAGGCAAGCCAGAAGAGAAGTTTACGCAGAAAAGATGTTATCCAGTAGACCACTAAAATACATAAATGTTTAATGTACGTAGCTAGAAAACATTATTTCAAATTTTAATGACAAATTACAGACAGAGCCATTGTAATGAGTTCCAGACAATCTTGAACAATCAAGAAGCAATATATTTGTTGCGTTCCTCGCTGTATCATCCAACGTCTTGATGTGGTTGTCAGGAAAATCTTCTTATGACTTCCATTAACGAACCCGTCCTATATTCCAACGGTGGGTTGACAGGTCCTAGGAATCTGAAATGGAAAAAAGTCCATTAAGGCGAACGTGTTCATTTTTTGTTAGCGAACAGCAGGTCCATTGTATGCAATGTGTTGTTGTTCCTGGTAAAGATAAAACATGCATTTTCTGCAACATTTGATTCCAAGTCTTAGGAAAATTATGAATTTTGAAAGTCAGTATCACTATTGCGTACTTTCCTGGTCGCAATATGGTTAGGTATGCGTGGCGTCATTTACGGAAGACTCTCCAATATGTTCTGTACCCAGGGGCGTATCCAGGATTTTGTATAAACAGGGGCACAATTTCAAAAATATTCCGACAAGAGAAAGGTTATCACGGTTTTCAGGTGCCTCTGGGGTAGAAATGTTTAAAGGGGATACATTTGGGGGTTGTGTACTACAAGTATGCCAGTTGGTTTTAAAGGGTTGCTAAAGCCAGTTGTTCCCCGCCCCTAAATCCGCAGGTGTTTTACACAAATCATTCAAAGCAGGACTTTTCTTTTCTTTTACATCATGATGGATCACACAGGAAATGTAGAGATGTATTATCTTTAATTCACAATGAAAAGGGGATTTCTACCATCATGAAAATGTGATGAAGGGGGGGGGGGGGATATTATGATTTTTTTCTTTCTACAGCAAATGTCCAAATGGCACATTGAGTTTGATATAATACATCATAATGGAGTGGCCAGTGTGAGTTTCCCCGTAATTTCTTTAGCGATCTCAACTTTAAAAACTCCATAACCTTTCCTTATTAAAATCTTTCTCAAAACGTTCACTGATTTATTTCCAAGACTTTCATTTTGTGCTTGTCCCTACTCAGAAAAAGGATTTTTCCCCCTTTTAGTCCCACCCCTGTTCGATGACCCTTTCTTCCTTTTAGAACGTCATGTTTTCTCCCGTTTCCCCTTTTTCTTCAAAAGGAAGAACATTTTTTTTGGAACCAGCTCATTACTTTGAATCATCCAGCGATTAAATGGACGAAGGATACATGTAATTAAGAATACATATGGAATACAGTAGTTTGATTGAATTAAGTGATACTTTGTACGACAGTTAACCAGTGTGACGGACCATCAAGAAAACTTTACAAACCTACCTACATTGATGATCATGATCTATGTTTGAAAGAGGCAACAAAAATATTTCCTTGATATTTTTTATTTATAGTTTGGATAGTTCCCCATAAAAATAGGATAAAAACAAACCAAACCAACCAATTGAAAACATGTCATATATTGTTATTAGGATCCAGATAATTGAAGTCAGGAGAGCTAGATTTTATTAAATCAAAAATCCGTAAAACAGCCCAAGGATTTGAATAAATAAACATACTGAATATATACAAATAAGAATAATATCAGAAGTGCAATTTTGTGAAATGGTGGTAATAAAAAAAATATCATGCCCCCCCCCCCCCCACCCCCTCCTCCGAAAAAAATAAGAACAAATTCGCAGACAGGGTAGTCAGAAAAATACATTTCGAGACATCATATAATATCCAAAATAAGTGTATCTAATACCTGTACGTTTTTAACCATTATCTTCAAGAAGATTGATTTAGGGTTTTCATGCCTAAAGGGCTATTTTCAATTCTCAAAGTTTCTTCACGTATCTTCAAATGTTACAGAGGTTTGTCAGACTCACAAAAAAAAAGGTGTTTGCTAAATGTAATTTTTACGACGGAAATATGGAACCGTTCTTTCATAAGTTTTTAAGGGGTCGCAGAAAATAAACATCAATGTGAATTCATTTAACTTCTTTCCACGATCAGTATGCATGTACATCAACAACTTACGGAGTACAAAATATGGATTAATTTCGTATGAAAAATGGTTAATACTCACGGGCGGTACTTTTCAGCCTGGCTCTGTGCGTCGACATTACTATCAATTTTGAATATTCCGCACATGAATTAATTGACGCTCCGATCAGCTTTTCTTTATTCTAGCTGGTAATGTGATCTAAGAATCAAAACTGAAGAAATAGGAAATATATCATTTTAGACATATTGCAGTTCTCTCAGGAACGGGACGTTCTCGAACTTGAAGGTGATCGAGCCTGGAGCACCTGAAATCTGATATTTGACACCCAGTTCTTCCATTTATATATACACGAACATGAAAAGAGAGAAAGAGAGACAGAGAGACAGCTATAGAGAGCATTATACGAGTAAGAAGCCTACGACAGCTGAATAGGATTGCGAAATGTTTGCTTCCTGTTATGTCCATGAGTCAGGATATTGCGAAATTTGACAGCGTTTCCAAAAGTGTCCTAAGAATATTACAAACCTGGATGATCAGCTGCAGATAATGAGAAATATTTCCGAATCATGGCAAAGGCCTGCTGCCAATAAACTGTAGTGTCTAGGCATTCGTCCAAACCTAGAATTTTAAACCAGGGGCGTCGAATCAGGCCCTAGAAACACACATATACACATGTGCACACGCCCACCCCCCCCCCCACACACACATATTGTTGGACACAAATTAGCCAAGAAAGGTGCATTGATCGATTTCCTTGACCTTAGGGAAAACCGAACGATTTGCAAAGCAGGGATAGGGCGGTTTCCCCTTTAAAGGAGGGGGCGAAATGTAATTTTATAATTATATTAAATATCATATGATTAATCTTTATTTATAAAGAAAATTATTCATGTGTCATATACGTGTCTTTTTTTTTAATAAGACAAACCATTATGATGTACAATGTCTATCAGTTACCGAAGGGTGAATGTGGGTGGCTGAACAAATTTTGAGATTTTAAAATTAAAAGGTCATCGAGTTTAAAATTTTCCTACGAATTCGGTAAATAATTTCGTCATATTTACCGTCATATATTTGCCGATAGAAATTTTAAGAGGGTTATCCCCCCTCCCCCCAGCCTGTTATCTGCCACTATGTCATTCCCTCTTCGATCTATCTAACCCAAAGGATATTATCTTGATCCTAATCACACGGGCCTGGGAACGATTTTATTACTGGGGGTGCTGTGAGCAAAAAAAAAAGGTCCTCAGCATTTCAGTGTCTCTTTTTAAGTCCAAAAATCTCTGACAAGCAAAAAAAAGGTCCTCAGCATTTCAGTGTCTCTTTTTAAGTCCAAAAATCTCTGACAAGCAAAAAAAAAAAAGTCCTCAGCGTTTTTGCAGGGGGTGCTGCAGCACCCCCGCACCCCTGGCTCCCAGGTCCATGCCTAATCATGTACTTACAAGAACACCCAGATAGAAACAGAATGGCAGAAGGTGAGATCTGTGAAGTGGCATGATTATTATTTAAGGGTGTATTCAATATGGGTCACGTCCCCCCTCAGCTACGTCACTGGATCGACATTCATAGGCTTGCAGACTCTTAAGGGGGCTAAATGGCTTTTGCCCGAATATCAATTTTCCAGTTTCTAAAGTCTTGGGAGCGAGCAAATGTTTTGAAACCTTTTTTGTAGTAAAAATATACAGAAATTAAATATTCGGGCACATCACCACCAAAATATGAGCATATTCGGGCCCATCGCTTCCCGAATATCGGCAATTTTTAAATCCTGGGGGGGGGGGGAGTGGTTTGGGGGCTACACCATTAGGGGCTTATAACCCCTATCACTGACTTTAAATATCATTTTTATAGCTATTTTATCACATACCGCTTCCCTGTTGTGCTCTAAAATTTGATGCATTGTCCCTTTCCCAATTATGTTGTTGACAAGACTGGTAAAGAAGGTTGAACACTGAGCTAAAAATGCACAATATGGTATGTTGTTGTAAAATTTAAACAAAAATATTTCACTAAGTCCATTGTCAAATATGGGATAACGGCACGTATTATCAGACCCAACAATCAGAAGTACAATAACAATAACCATATAAGACTAAGTCTGAGAAAGAAAAAAAACACTCGAACATTTGACACTTTTGTTCCTTAATATAGCTCATAAATTAAACCTCATATTAGATTGATGTTTGTACAGGGTACAGTAGAAGGATGCCACTTATTTGGACTTAAGAATTATGACATTTATTGAAATCAATGCTCTGAATTTTTAATTACGTTTTTACTTTTTGACAAATCAGGGATACAATATACCAGCAGTTAATTCAGAAAACTAAACAACTACAATAGTGAATTGCAGCTGAAATACCAGAGCACCTCCTGCAACCCAGAGTCAATGATACATGACACTGGACAGCAAAAATGTGTATTAAAAGAGAGGAGCAATGCACTATGATATTATGGATTCTGAATGAAATTACTGATACACAGAGATTTGTGGCTTTTATCTTTCAAAAAGCTGCAATTTCATTTTATTCAAAAATGGAAAAATTTAAAATCTTCAGTCTGATACGAGTTTTAACTTCAGAGTTAATAACGATCATGTGTCAAATGTATGTTCAAAATGGGGCCACGATCTTATATCAGGGCCGAATGTACATATTGTGCATGCTGACTTGCATTGGCGTAGACAGGGGGGGGGGGGGGGCACCGGGTCCACTAAAAAAAAGTGACAGCGAAAAAAGCGGGGGAAGTGTGGTATGGTATGGTATTTATTTCCGTCAAATAAAAACAAATCAGGATACAATATAATACATTTGCACATGATAAATACGGCTGGATAGCCTCACTCAGCGAATAGCCATCATGGCACTTCTGTTTTTCAGGAGGGTCAAGTACACAGTGTATACATTACATGTACTCTCTTAATAGAAAAGGAGTATGAAAATTAATTTAATATATATGACACATTATACGAAATTGGAAAGAAAGGAAAAAAAATAAAACTACGAAATCATAATATGTAAAGATAAGCCCAATCCTCCACATCTATATATTACATGTATGAAAGTATATGCTCCTTCAGGTGTCCTTTAAACGCATTTAAAGTGGATGCCCTTTTAACAGTCAAAGAAGCGAATTAAAATTCTTACTGCCCCTGTATGAAACCATTGTCTTGCAGTAATTACTCCTTGGTGTCTGGGTGTTTAGATTATATTCAGATCGTAATGGATATAAATTTTCTTTAACACTAAAAGTTTTGTCAAATAAAATGGAGTCATTTTATTTAAAGCTTTATAGACTAATTGAGGTAAGTGCTGTGTACGTCTAGAAGTAATGGAATCCCATTGAAGAATGTGGTGTATTTTATGGTTTGATGTATAAGAATATGGACTAATCTTGAAAATTATTCGCCCTGCTCTGCTTAATCTAAATGCGGTAATATGAAAGACTTGTAAATTAATTTCATATTTTTTCATTAATTACATTTCTAAGCCTTCGTAAGAAACTGATCATTTTACTTACTTTCTTACAAACATTTTCAACCTGTATGTTCCAGTTTAATTCTTCATCAACTGTGATACGTAAATATTCACATACTTAACTTGTTCAAGTTTATTTGTACTTACATTCAAATCTAAAATTTTATATTTGTTCAATAATGCCCTGTTTCCAATGAGGATACAAACTGTTTTATCACAATTCAAACTCAGTCTATGGTTACTCATTCAGGTAACAATACTGCTTAAGTCCTTTTGCAATACCGTTCGAACTTTATGCGGATTGGGATCGGAAAAATACAACACAGTATCGTCAGCATACAAATGAATATCACACGTCTCAATTTGTTTTACTATGTCATTTATGTAGATTACAAACAGTAATGGTCCCAGAATGGATCCTTGAGGTACACCGTATGAAATAAATTCTTCCCGTGAAAATGTGTTAATAATTTGAGTCACAATTTTCGATTACCTAAATATTCCCAGAACCACTTGATACAAGAATTACTTATACCTATACTCCGCACCATTTTTAAAAGTGCATTATGGTTCACTGTGTCAAACGCCTTTCTGAGATCTACGAGCACGGCGCCGGTGTAACAGTTTTTGTCCATTGCACTGAGCCAATCATCTGTGACCTTAGTGAGGGACGTGAGCGTAGAGTACAGTGGTCTAAATCAAGACTGTTCCGCTGCTAAAAAATCATTATGTTTTATGTAGTTATATAGTTGTTTGTGTATTTCACTACAGGCAACAACGATATCGGTCTATAATTATCTGGGAGGTTTCTATCACCCTTCTTAAACAAAGGAATTATTTTTGTTACTTTCCATCTAGAAGGTACGACTTTCTCAGAGATTGACCTATTGATCAAATAAGTGAGAGATGGTGTAATTTCTTCAACAGACAATTTAAGAATGGTAGATGATATCCCATCAATACCAGCTGATTTCTTATTTTTAAGTTTATTTAATTCTGCTAAACTTCATTTTCAGAAACTGTAATCAACTCAAACTCATTTTCAATGAACTTATCACATTCAGAAAAGTTATTATGAGTATCACATGGGATCGATTCAGACAACTTCTGACCTACTTGAGAAAATAAAGAATTAAATGTGTTTGCTACCTGTTCATTATCTACATTACCAAAAGAATTTAAAGATTTCTTATTGGGTAACAATCCTTTTAATATTTTCCATGTTTGTA
This sequence comes from Heliocidaris erythrogramma, assembly GCA_025617745.1. NCBI lineage: Eukaryota > Metazoa > Echinodermata > Echinoidea > Camarodonta > Echinometridae > Heliocidaris > Heliocidaris erythrogramma. The sequence continues at coordinate 6,232,933 of CM046871.1, read as the reverse complement.
CTGGATTACTTTCAGTACTAGTTAATTTGTTTACACAATAATTTTTCTTCAATTTTCTTACTTCTCCTGTTACTTTATTCCTTAGTTTTCTGTATTGACTCATTAAGATACTGTCTTTCTCTTTATCTCGTTCTCTCATGAGTTTATGAATATACGAGTTCATCCAAGGGCATATATGATTCCTTACTCGCTTTGTTCGTATGGGCATATGTTTATTAACTATTTCTATCAATAGTTCTTCCCATTTGCAGACCGCATGGTCAAGACTGGAGAAATCTTTCACAGTTTGCCATGGTTGATTTCTAAGATCTTGCTTAAAGCTGTTCATATCAATTTTATTTATATTTCTATATTCTATAAATCGCCTAAAAAGGCGCTACAAGCCGTTATCTGGCTCTCAATTTTTTTTTAAGTTTTCGCGCTTCGCGCGCAAAGGAAAGAAATAACTCTCCCCTCCGGCTTTCTGCACCCACCCCTGTTACCATGGGTGTCAATAACATAAGAATTATGATACATTAACTTTTTTTTTTTTAATGATTAGAAGTAAGGAAATAAGAAATGCCATTATTTCAATGCGAAAATATCGAAGAAAATTCGTTCGCTCGCATTGTTTTTCTCAATTAAGGGGTTCTGTCCATTGGCGTAGATCCGTGCATTCCTTCTTTTCATTAAAAACCATTTTGGGATGCTCTAAAATGCAAGTTTTATAGACAGATTTTTGAAAAATTCCATGATGTAGGAGGGGGATACCCCCTCCCACCCCCGCTCGGTCTCTTCGCTCAGTGGTATATCTAGGGGGTAGAGGTGCACGTGCCCCAGGCAGCACTTGCAGGGGGCGCAAAAAACGCAAAGGAGAGATAGAAAAATACGGGGAAATGAAGACAAATCATAATCTTTACGGACCACGCCCCCCCCCCCTAAATCCGCAGGGTAATGCACTAGAAATCTAGTTTTTGAAGGTTTGAAATTCAAAAACTTTCAAAAGCTCGGTCTCTTTGCTCCCTCGCATAATTATTTTCTTTCAGGATCTCGTAATTTCGCTCCCCCAGTATATAGAGAAAGAAAAATAGGGGAATGAAGAAAAATCATAATCTTCACGGATCACGCGCCCCCCAAATCCGCAGGGTAATGCACTAGAAATCTAGTTTTTGAAGGTTTGAAATTCAAAAACTTTAAAAAGCTCGGTCTCTTTGCTCCCTCGCATAATTATTTTCTTTCAGGATCTCGTAATTTCGCTCCCCCAGTATATAGAGAAAGAAAAATAGGGGAAATGAAGAAAAATCATAATCTTTACGGATTGCTTTGCTCCCTCGCATAATTATTTTCTTTCAGGATCTCATAATTTCGCATCCCCAGTATATAGTTCTTAAATGGCTTAAAGGGTTCAACAAGTTTGAAAAAAAAATAAAGATGTAATGGCTTTGCTCGCTATAGGCCTATCATGTAAGTTTCAGATGCTAAATATTGCGCTCCCAATATAGGATAAAGTGTATAAACAGCATTTGCAAAGGTTCATCATTTGAAAGACATCTCAACTTTAGGTCGCCTTGCTGAATTTCTCGACTCTTTCTCAAGCCTATAGGGTTTTCGTATTGCTCCCGATTGTAGAAGTGAGTGATAGAAAACCGCTTATCAATGTATAAAAATCGAGCTTCTCTACCACTGCGGTGGTCAAATTCAAAATTTCCTAGGTAAAATGCACAAGAAAATGCGTTTTTAGGGTTAAAAGTTGAAAAATTTGCCGCTCGGTCGCTTTGCTCCCTCGCTTTTAAAATAACGTAGATAAGTTTGGGGACTTGGGGGGGGGGGGCGCCTAACTTCATAATCCCTAGATACGCCACCAGCTTTGCTCCATCGCATGTGTAATGTTGCGTCCAAATAATTGAAAAGCAATAACTATAACTTTCCGCTTAAACAATTGTTTGCTACAAGCTTTCTCTCAAATTTGCTGAAACGTCAGAGCTTTCGCGCTTCGCGCGGGAAGGGGGTAAACTCCCCCTCCTCGCACCCACCCCTGTTACATAGAATGCAGTATTGCGTCCAAGATAACTGATAAGCAGTCAGGGCGTCGAACTATAACTTTCCGCCTCAAAAATCGTTTGCTACGAGCCGCTTATCTTTCTCTCAAATTTGCTTAAACGTCAGAGCTTTCGCGCTTCGAGTGGAAAAGGGAAACTCCCTTCCCTGCACCCACCCCTGTTGCACATACAGTGCAGTATTGCATCCAAAATAACTGAAAAGCAGCCAGGGCGTCGAACTAATATTCCGCCTAAAAATGGGTGCTTAAACCTACCCTCCCTGCACCTACCCCTCCCTGTATGCAGAAAGTGTTAAAAAATAACGTGATATTTACGTCGTGGTTTTCGTCTTTTTTACGTCCTGTAATTACGTCAATAAGACGACAACTTGCACCAACGCAAGACGTCAAGAGGACGTCTTATTTTGACGTCATCTCTACGTCTTCATTCCTCTTCTCTGATAGAAGAAAGTGTTAAAAATGACGTGATATTTACGGCGCGGTTTTCGTCTTTTTTACGTCCTGTAATTACGTCAATAAGACGACAACTGGCACCAACGCAAGACGTCAAGAGGACGTCTTATTTTGACGTCATCTCTACGTCTTGTACACTGTTAAAACTAAAGTGCTACTTTTAGGGGCATGTATAGTGACTGCACCTGAAATGCTGTTTATAGCACTTGTAGTGTGCTAATTTACCAGCAAAAAAAAAATGTGACCGTGGCGAGCCTCGAACCAGGTTCCGCTGATTGAGAGGCGCTGACGTTACCGATGGACTAACGAATGCTTCTTGCAATCCAGTTTAGTCATGGGAGTCAAGTAGATAACATGAACTATGTGGTGTCGTAAATTCACTATGTAACAATATGATCTGCTCTAAATCGTACAATGTGAGTTAGTCTAGCGGTAATGCCAGCAATTCTCGATCAGCGGACCCTGGTTCGAAGCTCGCCCAAATCATTTTTTTTTTAATGAATGTTTAGCAGTTTAAGGAGCCGGTCCAGCTCCCGTGAAAGTGCTGAAATAGCACGCTGTGTGCATTCAATAGCACTCTGAGTGCAGTCCCTATGCATGCCCTCAAAAAGTGCTATATACAGCACTTCAGTTTTTACAGTTTACAGATGACGTCAAAATAAGACGTCCTCTTGACGTCTTGCGTTGGTGCAAGTTGTCGTCTTATTGACGTAATTACAGGACGTAAAAAAGACGAAAACCACGACGTAAATATCACGTAATTTTTACCACTTTCTGCTATCAGGGCTGTTGCATACACTACAGTATTACGTCAAAATAACTGAAAAGCAGTCAGGGCGTCGAACTATAACTTTCCGCCTAAAAAATGTTTGCTCCGAGCCGTTTATCTTTCTCCTAAATTTGCTATAACGTCAGAGCTTTCGCGCTTTGCACGGAAAGGGGAAAACGCCCCCCTCCCACCCTGCACCAACCCCTGTCAAACACAGTGCAGTTTTACGTCCAAATAACTGAAAAGCAGTCAGGGCGTCGAACTATAACTTTTAGCCTCAAAAATTTTTTGCTCCGAGCCGTTTATATTTCTCCTAAATTTGCTATAACGTCAGAACCTCCCTGCACCCACCCCTGTTACATACAGTGCAGTATTGCGTCCAAAATAACTGAAAAGCAGCCAGGGCGGTGAACTAACATTCCGCCTTAAAATAAAGATGCTAAAACTTCAGAGCTTCCCTGCAAGCAGAGACCCTTTTGACACTTTATCAGAATATTCATTGTGTCTTGAGAGAAGCCTAATTCAGCTACCTTGTGGTCGTGTCATTGTGTTTGGAGCAGCTATAGTACATGGCCTATGGTAGTCTTACAGTGCAGACACTCTTTTACGACTGACCAGGGTTTGTGCCTCCAAACTAGCACCAACCCCTGTCACATACAGTGCAATTATGCAATTATGCAAAATCGCGCGGGATGGGGAAAACTTCCCCTCCTTGCACCCACCCCTGGGGAGCACGCTGTGCGTGCTCATCACCAATTTCGCACCAATTTCGCACCCATTTCGCGTGCCCCACAACCCCCCCCCCCCTAAAATGAAATCCTGGCTATGCGGTTGAATCCCTCACGTCTTCAAAAATTAATCTTAGCGCATTGGCGGATTCAGGGGGAGGCACTTCCGGCCCGTGCCCCCCCCCCCCTTTGGAAGAAAAGTTTGCATTTTGAACATAGACGATCCGCCATTTTTTTTTTTTGTTTTTTTTTTGTTGTTGCTTGTCAGGGAATTAGGGAGGGAAACTGGAACCCCATAACCCCCCTACTGAGCGAATTTTGAAGGTTTGGGAAAAAAATTTTGTCGTCGCCCCCTCCCCCCCCCCCCCCCCCCCCACCCTTTTGGAAGAAAAGTATGCATTTTGACCATAGACTTCCGCCATTTTTTTTTTTTTTTTTTTTTTTTTTTGCTTGTAAGGGAATTAGGGGGGGGGGAACCGGACCCCCATAACCCCCCTACTGAGGTGCCATTATACCATTCCAAACACAATATTTAACAGTGCATATAATGAGATGGGAAATAGTTGTAAATGGCGGGAAGTATAGACGCATAAATTTTCCACATGATCATTTCATATTGTATGCAAACATCGCTTTGACAAAACCTTTGTTGGTGCATGACAAGCATATAGGGTCTGCATTTATCTACAGGCTGATGATTTTCACATACACTTAATACTTTTATGAGGCATATATTATTTTTGAATTTATTATCCATCAACTAACTGAAGATGGGAGTAATGGGAGAATGTATATGTAAATTCATATTTTGTTAATCGCATGATTATTAGTAAACGAAGAAGCTTGATGGGAGGAATTTTAATTTGTAAACAAATTTTTAGGCATTTTACTCCCAGTGTTAAAGATCGTATGCTCGATCTGTAATGAAAAACACAAGTCAGAAAAAAATGGAGCCAGCGGGATTCGAACCTGTCATCTACTGCTTGCCGGGGCAGCGACTTAAAGGGTCACTAAAATAAAAAAAATAATTGCCCATTTTTCGTAGGAAGGTGTCATCAGGAGCCCAAAAATATCCATCACACAATTTTGTATGCATTCATTCATATTTTATAATCATTTGAAATGTACATTTTTGCTGATTTACGCAGTCATAAGCCCCGCCCCTAAAAAAACCCATCGAAGCGACATCGTGATCACGTGATCTGTGACGCATGAAAAGTAAGGGAAAATATACCACTAACCTATACCGTGCGCGCCCGGGAGGCCCCCGGCAGGCCCAGCCCGGTGCCGAGCATGATATTCACCGCATCGACCATTTGCATTGCGTATTTTCGTGTGTTTAATTCCTCACAATAACTTTGATTTTGGGACACAGTTTCATCAATAACGCCTAAACGGTGTATAGTTGCGACCCCTAAAGATATATGGTGTAAGCCTACATCATTTTCCTAAAGATGAAAATCTACGGAAATTGTGGGTCGCAAATGTAAACCTCACGCGGGCAGAGTGGCAAGGGCCGGCCAAGTGAGTGGAGTACAATCTGCAGCGATCACTTTGCCGAAGATGATTTTGAGAATCCTGGCCTGTATTCCGAATTTGGCATGAAGAGAAGGATAAGCTAGCTAAAAGATTCAGCTATTCCAAAGATCAGTCTTGGAGTCAAGCCTTCCAATTTGTTTTTCAACGACAGCAGCTGCAGCAGCTTCACCCGTAGACCGAAAATTCTGTCTCTAGTTCGTTAGCTACGACGACCTAACGAACGCGAGACAGCATTTTCGGTCTACTTCACCCGTAACTCCAGGGAGCTCCAACGCGTTGAAGCTCCCTGGAGTTACCTCACCCACGGCCCTTCGCCGTATTCTGCGAGGGGTTCAAACATATACGGTCGAATTTCCCCTTGCCACTCGAGCGTCTTTGCCTTCGGGGTCTGATAAATCATCTGATAAATCAGAGTTCGTATCTGCATATGGCTCAGAAAAGTCCTCCAACTCGGAATCGCGGGCACTTTTCCTCTCTCTAGGCCTATATAAGTTACTCGAATTCAACCAAAATCTAAGTCAGTACTAATGTACTATGTAAAGCGAAGTAAAAAAAAAACCAGTCGCTATGTGCGAGGGGAACATAGTCACTGCCGTACTAAAGATGTGTAGTATATACAGACGCATAAAACGGCTGTGCACGCGTTTATGACCAATGCAAAATTTTCGTTCGGCAAGTTCAGATGGATGAGAACATTGTTCAAAAGAAAAGCTAAAAAACAAAACAAGAGCTGTATATTTGGGCCAAAGCGTTTTCTGATCTTGTAGAAAATATATTGCTAATGATTATTCACTCCTAAGATTATATTGATTAATTTCCTTTTTTCATAAATTGTCCGTTGAACAGAGGGGTCAAATACCGCATTCTGTGTACAATATTATATGCTGCAGCCTGCAGATCTTGTGCCTCTTACTTTTCATACGTCACTTGGGGGTTAGCCAATCAGCTCACGAGTTTTAAGGAACGGTCTCAAAACCTCTACTTTTCCCCCTTTTTCGCCAAAACGAGACATAATTTGGACAATCGATTGGCAGATTCGTGATTAGAAGGCAAAACTACATGGAAAGAGCACCCATTTTCTCTCTAATTTAGTCAACCTTTAAGCACCAGGCTATTCTGGTTCACGGAAAGTCACGATGAACTGGAATCAAATACCCAAAATCCTCTTCTTCCAGACAGGTTGACAGATTCGTTGACAGGTTCGAATCCCGCTGGTTCCAATTTTTTCTGACTTGTGTTTTTCATTACAGATCGAGCATACGATCTTTAACACTGGGAGTAAAATGCCTAAAAATTGTTTACAAATTAGAATAATTGTCAAATTATTGTAATATTTATTCATAAAATATAAAATCATTAGCGGAAGAAGGACTGCCATTATAAGCAGTTGGTTGAGAATATGGCAGCCTCAGACAAATATTGTGAAATAGCTAAAACATGTTTAAATAAGCAGAAGTGATAAATAATTGAAATCCTAAGTTAAGAGCATATTGATGATAAAATGGTGATGATGATGATGATGAAGTCATTTAGATTCTTAAATATGAACAGTTGGTAAAATATTGGTCTAGTGTGAGATAAATATGGTGAACCAGTACATATGCGAAGGGCTTTCTTTTGCAATAAGTAAATAGAATTAATTTTTGTTTTGTTGGTGGTGGCCCATACTAAATTGCATTATGTTATATACGGTAATATCAATGAATTATAAAGCATAATGAGCGTTTTTAAGAGATAAATCTCTTTACTTTGTAAAGTATACCAACATTCCTAGAAATAGAAGCAGTTATGTGACGTATATGTTCTTTGCAATATAAATTTTCATCGATAATGACGCCCAAAAATTTTGTTTGTCTCTTTCTTTCAAGAGGTACATTATCTATAAGTATGTCGTAAAAATCAATGTCATGAGAATTTACGTGCTTGAAATACAGTGAAGAAGTTGTAGGTTCAGGAAGAAATTTAGTAAAATTTCCGTTCGGTTTATTGAGTTTATTTGCTAAATTAGGTCCTATATTTACAAACAAGGAATTAAAGGTATGAGCTATATCTTCAGACTGTATTGCTGTATTATCCATTGTAAAATTATTACTAGGTAACTTTTTTTGTTTTCTTGCCAATCAGATCATTTATAATCTCCCATGTAGATTTCATATTAGATTTCACTCGGTTAGGTTTATTGTAATAATACATTTTACGAGAAGTTCGAATTGTTAATTTGTTCCGGTACGTTTTATATTTGTTTTTATTAAGAGTAGTAGAGTTTATAAGCATTATAAAGTTTGTTCCTTGTGTGTATGTATTGCAGAATTGTTTTTGTTATCCATGGCATTTTACAACGTTTATTGTTCTTGTTTACAGAGGAACATTTTTGTCGTAATACTTCTGTAACTTTTTTAAATGATTCGTATGCAATATTTGCATCTGACTCACTATAAATATCCCACCATTCTTCTCTTGCTAGATCACTTTTGAGGGATTCAATATTTTAAGGTGTTTGCTTTCTGTACATGCTTGAGCTAACTGACTTTTTATTTGAAGTGTCATTATTACATATTAAAAAAATTGGCAAATGGTCGGATATATGGGAGTATAGTAATCCACTAGTCATGTCTTTGTCAAAGATGTTAGAAAAAATATTATCTATAAGGGTTGAAGATTGACCATCCATCCTGGTTGGTTTATTTGTATGCGGATAACAACTATTAGCATAAATAATATGAAGAAGTGTATTATGATAACTGCTATAATTGTTTGCCTTCTCCCGTAAGAGTATGGATGCATATATCAAGATCTTATATCAAGATGTTATTAGACTTGGAAATTGTAATGTCTGCTTATGCCAAGACATTCCATTTCAAGGGCCCGCAGATTACTCTTCTTATTTAGGCGCAAATATTCCACTGAATGATGAATTTCATTGTTATAACCTATAAACTTTGTTCCAAAATTAGAAAAAATAAAGTCTCTTTTGAATAACTGGAATGGTAGATTTCTCACATTATATGGCAAGATTGTAGTAATCAAAACATTGATTATTCCTAAATTGAACTATCTGTTATGTATTGTATCAAATCCAACAGTCACGTTTTATAACGAAATTCAGCAGTTGTTATTCAAGTTTTTTTTTTATGGAGTAATAAGATTGATAAACTCAAACGTCCTTTATTGTACAATGATTATAACGCAGGTGGTCTAAAAATGCCACATTTATTATGTTTCAGTCGGGCCTTGAAAACCTCATAGGTTAAAAGATTCTTAGATGTTGAAAACTACCGTAAATGAAAATGTTTTGTCTCTCCGAAAGACGGGCGGGGAAAACTTTTTTACTTTGGAACATCCACCATAATCATCTATCCTTTAATTTGACCACTGCGCCATTTTGGAATGATGTTTTAATTTCATGGTTATATTACCAATACTACAACCCTCTCAAGTTTAAGGAAATATTATCTCAACCTCTCTGGTTCATTTCACACATTTTAGTTGATAGAAAACCGATGTATGTCAAAAAATGGTCCGATTCATCATTGATGTATATATCATTGAAGTTATCCTTCAAAATTATGGTTATATTCCTATTATGGCATATAATTCTCTCATATCCGCCATACCACATGAATGGAAAAGGGACATAAGGAGTCAGTTTATAGACAAAATGAATTATTGGAACCACATGATGATCGATTACATAATTTCCTTAAACACAACAAAGGTTCTAAACTATGTTACTGTACTTTTGTAAGTAGTTATACCATGCTTGTGTCAGAAACTGATCAACAATCCAAATGGGAAAATTATTTGTTATTAGAATTAACAGATGATGCAACGTGGAGATCTCGTTTTACTTTGATACATAAATCTTCAATAGATAATAGGTTAAAGAATTTTCAGTTCAATTTATCTATGGGAGAATTGCTACAAATACATTTCTATGTAAAATTGGAATTTTTGATCTACATTTACAGATTTATGTAATTTCTGTGACGAACGAGAACAAACATTATCTCATTTATTTTTTGAATGTCATTATGTTTCAAGATTCTTGGACGATCTGTGTAGCTGACTCAGTTCTAAAAAGATTCGACTCTTAAGATTACCACGTGTAGAAATTTGCTTTGGTACATTAATGGAAGAACACTTTTACTTGATGAATACTATAATATTATAAATATTTCATTTTTGCATGCAAATATCAAATCACCATTCCTCCGTTTAAATCTTTTTTTATTTTCTTTAATGCAATGAGAAAAAACAGAACGCATAATCTCCTTTAAACTCAACCATTCTGAACTTCATAAGAAAAAAATGGAAGGCTGTCTGTAATCTTACATCAGTACATAGCAAAGAATAATTGTAAATTTTAAACTTTACTTTATGAGGTGTTCTGTCTTAATCATGTCTTTGTGTTTTCAAAGTGCCATATGTATTTATTTTGAGATTATCTTTTGTGAAAATGTGAATTGCAAATTAAACTTATTAAAAAAAAACAATAAAAGAAACTATATAATCCGTAATGTATCATGAAAAATTGGTTTCTTCAAGTGAAAATCAAAATGCGGTGAATGGAGGGAATTATGATTTTTTATTCCACAGCAAATGGCCAAATTGCAGATCGGGTTTCACATCATACATAATAATGGAATGTTCAATGAGAGGTTACCGGTTACTCTTAGCGATCATAACTTCATAATTTTTATTTTTTCTAAATCTTTCTGAAACGTTCACTGATATAAGTTCCTATGGCTTTTTTGTGCTTGTTTCTATCCAGAATAACATTCTATGAAAAATTAATCCCTTTAATCCCGCCCCAGAATATTGCTGCCGACAGGTGCTTCCCCGGAAATAAATCATTAAGTAGTTACTCTCTCTCTCTCTCTCTTGTGTCATGATCCTTTGTTCCTAAAACAGTTCATTTTTCCCCTTTTATCTTCTATATATAAAGGACGAACATTTTCATGGAACCAGCTCATTACTTTGCAAATTTTCTGAACATATTGCCCCCTCTTTCACAAAACCCTGGATCCGCCCCTGATTAAGAATACATAATGGAATAGTGTTTTGATCGAATAAAGTGATACTTTGTACTACAGTTAACCTGTATGACGTACCTACATCAAGAAAACATTTCAAACCTACCTACATTGATTATGTTGATTTATGTTCGATAGAGACAAAACTATTTCCTTGATCATATTTTCTCGATACATGTGTATAAAGTTTGATATTTTCCCACAACAAATGGATTTTAAAAATAAAATGGTTAGTCCTGGAAAGGACTGAGTAAGAAGAAGTAAGTGGAGAAAAAAAGGAAAGGCGAGATAGAAATTCAGAGAGTGTAAATCGTAATCTTTCTTGAAAGTGTGAAGTCCTCAAAAGGACTGTAAACCAGATGAGAAAGCTGAGAGTGGAGAAGACTCGACGTTTCGGTCAGGTTGACTGTCCGTCATCAGGAGTGAGTAGGTGCCGGCCTGTGTGTGTGTGTAATTGGGTTTATCAATCAGATATGATTATTTACGTCTGGGACCGACCTTAAAGGTTACCATCCGAAAGACGTGACTCAGTCTCGAACCTGGGTCCGCTGAATCAGTTTGTAACTTCCACTGGTAGCTGGATTACAGGCGCACGCCACAACGCCCTGCCGGGAGGAACGGGGTATAAGTAGCGGTAATGCGGACGTGGGGGTAGCAGGTGGGCCGGAGCGATCGGCGGTGGGAGGCGAATTGCAGGGAACCTAACGCCTGAGGGCGGCGGTGTAATGCGGATTTGCGTGGGCGGAGGTTATGGCGAGAAGTCCCGGTGTGTGTCGCTGGGTTGGTTGGCGTGGCGTCAGTGGTGGGGAGAGCTGGGTGGGGTGGAGGAGTCTCGTTGTGGAGAATAGGAAACCAGATGATGTTGATGTGTAGTCCTGTGTCCTGAGGTACGGTGTTGTGTCGATGAATCTCGATGGCTTCCCTAATTCTTGTCCTTGTGAGAGTGTAGAATAGAGTGGAGCTTGTTGGAGGAGCGGTGTCTGACTTGTATGTTGGCCGGTCGGAGGATGCGTTGAAGTTGGTGGGAGGTCTTGCCGATGTACGGGAAGGCCACTGTCACAGGTTGGTGGTGGACTTGTTGCATGGTGGTTGTGTGTTGATCTTCCGTCTAGGCTATTGATTGATGGTGGTTAGAGCCGGGGTTAGAACCGGTGGTTAGAACCGGGGGGGGGGGGGCTACAGCCCCCCACTTTTTTTCAGTAAACGCGTGCAAACGTTTGGCAGTGCAAAAATGTGGTTATACACGCAGCCCCCCCCCCCCTTCCCCATTAAGCCCCTCCACTTTCCAAGACGTTCCGCGGCCCCTGGGTGACATGTCGGAGTTCCTGTTGTAGATGGTCTTGGTCGCTGAGTAGGTAGGCTCGTCTGATGAGGGTGTTGGGGACAGATTGCCGGGTGGACGGGTGGTGGTGACATGGGTAGTGGAGGTATCGGTCGGTGTGGGTTGGTTTTCGGTAGACTTGGTGAGATGGGAATCCGTTGGGTGTTTTCTTGACAAGGACATCGAGGAAGGGGATTGAGTCATCTTGTTGAATTTCCATGGTAAATTTGATGCTAGGGTGTTGTTGGTTGATGTAGTCGAGGAACAAGTCGAGGTCGGATCTGCTATGGGGCCAGATAACGAAGGTGTCATCGACGTATCGGAGCCATAGAGATGGACGGGCGTCAGAAGTCTTGAGGGCTTGGGTTTCGAAGTTTTCCATGAAGATGTTGGCGATGATGGATCAGAGGGGAGATCCCATGGCTGCTCCTTCAACTTGTTTGTAGTAGTCGGTGCGCCATTTGAAGGAGTTGGAGTTGAGGCAAGTGAGGAGGAGGTCGTGGATTTGGTCAGGAGCGAGTTTGGTTCTAGCTTCCAGGTCTGGGTCTGAGATGATGTCGCAGGCTTCGTTGACAGGGACGCTGGTAAAAAGGGAAACAACATCAAAGCTGACTAGTATGTCGGAGTCCTTGATCTGGTTTTCGAGATGACATCTACGAAGTGCTGGGAGTTGGTGATGTGGTGTTCGGAGAGGCCGACGAGAGGTTGGAGTATGGTAGCTAGATGTCTGGCTGTGTTGTAGCACGTGGATCCACGAGTTGAGATGATGGGACGGAGAGGAGTGAGAGGCTTGTGGATCTTGGGCTGACCGAAGAGGATGGGACAGGTGGCGGAGGATGACCGCAGTTGGAAGTACAGTGGTTTGGGTAGTGCGTCTGATCGGTGAAGTGGGAGTAGCTTTTGGTTAACCCTTCTTTCGGTTGCTGGGGTTGGGTCTCTTTTGAGTTTGGTGTAAGTCTTGGAGTCGCGTAGTAGTTCCTGAATCTTGTCGTTGTAGGTGGACTTGTCCATGACGACAGTAGCGTTGCCCTTTCTTCATTCTAGCTACTAATGTGTATCTAAGAAGCAAAACTGAAGAAATGGGGAAAATATCTTAGATATGGCAGTTTTCTCAAGAACTGGACGTTCTCGAACTTAAAGGTGATCAAGCCTGGAGCACCTGAGATCTGATATTTGACAAGTAGTTCTTTATATGTACATGAACACGAAAAGAGAGAAAGAGAAAGACGAATAAGAATCATACAATGTAGCTGAATATGATTGCGAAATGTTTACTTCCTGTTATGTCCATGAGTCATTACGAAATTTGACAGCGTTTCCGAAAGTGTCCTCGGAATCTTACAAACCTGGATGATCAGATGATGAGAAATATTTTCGAATCTTGGCAAGGGCATGTTGCCAATAAACTGTAATATCAGGGCGTCGCTAGAACATTTTGCATGGGGGAGGAGTGTGACACCCAAGTAAAAATGCTGCACCCTAATCTCTCCCCCCCCCCCACAAATAATAATAAAAGAAAATCACAGATGTAGATATCTTAATCATACAGGCCCATTTTACAAGGAGGGGGAGGGGGTGACGTCTTTTGCCCGAATATCAGCTTTTTAATTTCTTTTTTTTTTACTTGAAAATGTACAGAAGTTACAAAATTAGGTAGGAACCTCGCTGCCCACATATGTGGATATTCTGGCACTTTACTTCGCTGCCCGAACATGAAGTGGTGGTTTCCCCAAAATCGGAAGTTTGATAATCCTCGGGGTGGGGGGGGGGGGGCTGCAGCCTATTGCCGAAGAGGGACGTATTTTGCCCCAATATTAACCCATAGACTACGGGAACTGGGTGGCTCCTGTATTAAGCCTATGACAATTAAAGAATGCAGTAGTCAACGGCTCAACTTTCCAGCATTTTTGCGAGCACGCGAAGCGAGCGAGTAAAAAACGTGGCCAGCTTTTCCTTCTTTTTCTTTTTCTTTCCTTCCTATTTCTTTCTGAGTTCCCCCCCCCCCCTTTCCTTTCCCTGTTTTTTCCCTTCGGTTTTCTCTTTTCTCCTTTTCCCCTTCCTCTTCCCTCTCCCTTTTCCCCTCTCCTTTTTTTTTGGCGACAATTTGGATTGGGGGTAGGTAATATATTGATATACATATGAAGAAAGGTACACAACTACGTGTACCCGACAAGCCTGTTTCGTAAATCTCTCCACTCTTCAGGGGTAATGCATTAGTCGCGTAGTAGTTCCTGAATCTTGTCGTTGTAGGTGGACTTGTCCATGACGACAGTAGCGTTGCCCTTTCTTCATTCTAGCTACTAATGTGTATCTAAGAAGCAAAACTGAAGAAATGGGGAAAATATCTTAGATATGGCAGTTTTCTCAAGAACTGGACGTTCTCGAACTTAAAGGTGATCGAGCCTGGAGCACCTTAGATCTGATATTTGACAAGCAGTTCTTTATATGTACATGAACACGAAAAGAGAGAAAGAGAAAGACGAATAAGAATCATACAATGCAGCTGAATATGATTGCGAAATGTTTACTTCCGGTTATGTCAAAGGGTCATTACGAAATTTGACAGCGTTTCCGAAAGTGTCCTCGGAATCTTACAAACCTGGATGATCAGATGATGAGAAATATTTTCGAATCTTGGCTAGGGCATGTTGCCAATAAACTGTAATATCAGGGCGTCGCTAGAACATTTTGCATGGGGGAGGAGTGTGACACCCGACAAAAATGCTGCACCCTAATCTCTCCCCCCCCCCCCACCACAAATAATAATAAAAGAAAATCACAGATGTAGAGATCTTAATCATGCAGGCCCATTTTACAAGGAGGGGGGGGGGGGGGGGGGGGTGACGTCTTTTGCCCGAATATCAGCTTTTTAATTTCTTTTTTTTTACTTGAAAATGTACAGAAGTTACATAATTAGGTAGGAACCTCGAATATATGTGGATATTCTGGCACTTTACTTCGCTGCCCGAATATGAAGTGGTGGTTGCCCCAATATCGGAAGTTTGAAAATCCTCAGGGGGGGGGGGGGGGGGGCTGCAGCCTATTGCCGAAGAGGGACGTCTTTTGCCCCAATATTAACCCATAGACTACGGGAACTGGGTGGCTCCTGTATTAAGCCTATGGCAATTAAAGAATGCAGTAGTCAACGGCTCAACTTTCCAGTATTTTTGCGAGCACGCGAAGCGAGCGAGTAAAAAACGTGGCCAGCTTTTCCTTCTTTTTCTTTTTCTTTCCTTCCCATTTCTTTCTGAGTTTTTTTTTTCCCTTTTCTTTCCATTTTCCCCTTCTGTTTTCTCTTTTCTCCTTTTCCCCTTCCTCTTCCCCCTCCCTTTTCCACTCTCCTTTTTTTTGGCGACAATTTGGATTGGGGGTAGGTGATATATTGATAAATATATATATATATATATATACATATGAAGAAAAGTACACAAAAGAAAAGTACACATGAAGAAAAGTACACAACTACGTATATATATATATATATATATTTATATATATATATATACATATGAAGAAAAGTACACAACTACGTGTACCCGACAAGCCTGTTTCGTAGATCTCTCCACTCTTCAGGGCTTGTCGGGTACACGTAGTTGTGTACTTTTCTTCACATGTATTTATTAGCTCTACGTTATGTATTGAGCACTGTTTAGTAGCGAAAGTCGACTAATCCTGACTTATATATATATGTATATATATATATATATAATGATCCTAATTATGTATTTACAAGAACACCCAGGATGAAACAGAATGGCAGAAGGTGAGTTCTGATTATTGATTTCATGATTATTGTTTTGCCTTCCCCCCCCCCCCCCCATTCTTATGCTCTTAAACCATACTCTTCCAATTAACCCTTTACCTTCACGTACCCTTAATTTTTGCTACTACTAACTAGAGCCGTCTTTCTCTTTCTCTCACTCTCAAGTACTATCTCTCTCTCCTTCTGAAACGTTTAGGTACTGTCTCCCGTTCTCTCTCTAGTTTCTATCACCTTTCTACACTCTTCTTTCTCTCCATACAGCGTTGGAGAACTTTTGACTCTCGTTCTCTCTTTGAATTCAATTCTTACTTTATTTTCTCCTCTATAAAATTGGCATCCCCTTCTCTCTCCCTCTTTCTCCTTCCCTTTATCTACCTCCCCCTCTCCTTTTCTCCTTCTCTCTCTACCGTGCAAGCAAACTCACAGGTCTGTATTCTGCTAAAATTTAAACCTGTCCCTTGGTCTATAAAGTCTTGTAATAATAATAATAGAAGTTATAGAGAAGTCTTAGCTTTCATTTTGTTACACATGAGTTTAGACGAAACATTGGTCGTGTACCCCGGCCGTGACAAGAAATCACTACGCATGCCTCTCACTGTCTCCTACTTCTCTTGATATGTTTAATAAACATGGATGATACTTTACGAAATAGTCATTACCCTTGAAATCATGAGATTAATCTCAACATAATCATACCCCTTCTCTGTCTTGCTTCAAAATTGTATATACTGTCCCTTTTCCGCCAATAAAAAGACAGGTGAAAGCAGGTTTAACAGCTAAAGAAATGCACAATATGGTATGTTCTTGTTGTTGCCGTTCTTGTATAATCATGTCTTTATTATTAATATTCAATTAAAATAAACAATATTTCACCAGGTCCAGTGTTAAATATGGGATAACAGTATACAATAACAATGACCATGATACTATGTGTGAGAAAAAGGGAACATCTGACAATTTTGATCGATATTAGCTCAAAAGTTAAATATCACATTAGACTCCTGTTTGTACACTTTAAAGTAGAAGAGTGTCAAATTTATTTGGAATTAGTCTTGTGACATTTATTCAAATATTGTCCTCGTAAATCAATGCTTTGAATTTTTAATTACATTTTCACTTTTCATTGTGCATTGCAGCTGAAATACCAGAGCACCTCCCGCAACCCAGAGTTAATATACAACATGACACTAAATAGCAAAAGTTTTTTGAAACGAGAGTAGCAATGCGCAATGTTATTATGAATTCTCAATCAATTATTGATACACTTTAAAAAGGTGACAAGTTCATTTTGTTCAAAAATAGAAAAGGGTTTAAAATATCAGTCTGATACAAATTTTAATTTCAGAGTTATTATCAAATGTGTGAAATGTATGTTCAACGCCTACACGTAGAGTAGTAGGGCCACATTTTGAATGAAGCGTCACAATACGAATATACTAGTTATGTTTACACGTAGTACATAGCATCGATGCTTTGTAAGTCTCGAAACTATTTCCATTGCGTTCAGACAGGCCATAATCGAATTGGTTCTATCACCCACTAGTGACTATTCATCGCTCACTCGCTGGCAAAACAATAATTACTGAGCCACACACGGTGACCCGAGTATAATTGGTATGGTCAAAACGCGCGGAAGTTTGTACACAGGGGTCATATCATGCGAAGTTGCGAGTGAAGATAGCAGCGAGTGAAGCAGCGATTGTGTTCACATTACAAATAGTCACAAGCGCGGTGGGTGATCTACCGCAAAGCATCGATGCTTTGTCGCTGGATCCTGAGATTTACTCCTGCCAAACTCGCTGCCATAATAGTTATCGCTCTACGTGTGAACCCGCCTACTGTAACATGATGAATAGTATAGAAAAAGAAAAAAATCATCAAAGCAGTTGATAAATTCATTTACATACCTTCATACAATGGTATTGGCCAACTGTAAAAAGCTTACACATTAAATGCATAGTAAAGCTCTTGTAAAATTTAATATTTTCGTTTTCAATAGTCAAACCTTCAAAAGTATATATTTCAGCGTATCACTTTCTGATAACATCTGATTTTTGGCATAGCATATAATTTTAATTCGTTTTTTAACATTTGTTTATTGTTTCTGATATACTGCATTTAATTTATAACCCAAACACATGTGACTGTATCTTTACATTTACAACAACACTAAATATGTAACTCTGAACCTTGGGAATGCATAATCATGTATGCCTATTAATATTGTTCTTGTTGATTCAAAACAATGGTTCTTTGCCCTTCTACAATTTTTTTTTTCAATTACAAAATGAAGATAAATGTAAACTCTCTCTCTCTCTCACTCTATATATATATATATAAATGGTTCATTGATTCCAAAAAAAACTTTACTGCGACAAAATTGCTACGAATTTAAAAGAAATTGCATAAATACATGAAAAGGGTTAAAGTGATTTGGTAACTTTGTAGAGGCTTGATCAAATCTGAGCTGCCTGGCCTAACGTGCTATCAGTGTATTTAATATGGTGTAAAAATATGGTGAAAAAAGCACTTCAAAATCATCATGTGCTTCACAAAAGTAAACATATGCAAGTGATCGGAAATGCCAGACTCATTTTTCCCAATAGACTCAGTGTTAGACTAAAACGAATGGCCATACGCTTTCGTAAATGGGAGTATTCGGTCACAGATATATTAACAATAGCACTATAATAATAATAATAATAATAATACATAACATTTATATTGCGCTTAATGCAATGTTTCTAAGCGCCGAAGTAGTACTATTTATTTATCCTTCTTAACATCAATTTAAAAGACATATTAAAATTCAACAATTTATCTAATCACGCCTCCACAAAGTTACCGAATCCCTTTAACACTTACAAAAAGTAACATATAATCAAGAACAACATGAACAATGTCATTTAAACATTTTATCTAGCATAATAGTATGGTATTTCATTCGATATTATAGTTTCTTGATTCGATAGTTTGGAGGTTGTATATGTGTGAAATGAAAAAGGGGAAAAAACTTGAAACTCTTTATCAAAGTTTTGGAAGCAACAATGTTCAATAATTATCAATTAATGTGATAGTATGATATGGTGATTAATTACAGTTACTACAAGTTGTTCATTATATAAAAAGGTTCGACAAAAAATATTAATACATTCATTAGAATTGTTATTAGTTACAAATATTCAGTTATCTAAAATGTAAATTCAATGTTTGAATTTTAAAAAAATAATTATTGATATAATTCATTGTCCAGATGAATTGCGATGTCTGAAATATATAATCAAATTACTTTTGGAAGCAGTCAGATTCTTAAGTTAAACAAAACATTAAAGGGATAAGCCACCGGGCGGCCGTGTGGAAAGTCAGGATTGCGTAAGCCCCATTCACTCGTTCACAAAGTTTGTGCGTCGAACACGTCCGTTGGACTAAAGTGGGATTACATTTCGACTGCACGAAGCCGACCGAATCTCTCACGAGAGCTCGAACTCAGGTGGAGCGTATAATGTTTGTGCGGCGACCAGTCTATCCGAGGTTTGCGCCCCAAGGGGCAACGGCATGATCAGGTAACGATCACGGTGCCCTCTCGCAGCATTAAAACGTCCACAACCTGCGGTTAAGTGTCCCTTTAAAAACAGCTCTTAGGTGTGTATGTATATATACAAAACTTATCATAAATAGGACCTTCGTTGGTTAATCAGTTAGAGTCTGAATTACGGTATCTCATGATTAAAAGCAACAAGTATGATATTCATTGGCATGACAGAGTTAGGATTAGAATGAATTATAATTATGGAGTTATATACCAATGTTAAAGACTGTTGTCACATTCACTGAGCCGATAGAAATTTAGTTGTAATTACTTTTAAGATATTCAATTATCTAAGGATTAATTTATTTCATGTCTTTTCATTTATTTCCAAAATAACAGCAAATAATTTACAAAGACTTTCAGTTTACAAAAATCATTATGAGCATATAGAAAAACCATTAAGAATGAAATCTGGCACATAAATTTCGGTTTTAGAATTAACAAAATGAAATTTTCGCTGTAATTGGTAAGTAAATAAATGCTAGCTGTATTGTGGAGGAAAACTTGGAAAGTAAAGCTTGTAATTCAGGTTCCCTAACTTAAATATCAGAGTATCATTTAATAAAAAAAGAGCATAAACAGGATGGAAAACGACACACGATACAAGACCATGCACACAGAACAGGACAACAAGGACAATGATGGGACATTGAATACACACAGAGAAATATTTACTTAATATTTCATTATGTAAACTTCCTTTTGTAAAATTTTTACTTAATATATGTAAAATTGTCTGAAATGAATGTTTTTATGTAGTATTTTACTAAATATTTGTAATGAATTACATTTCGCATATTATGTGTCATGCAAAATGTGAAATTTTAGTTAACATTTACTTAGCACTATTTAACTAAAATTCATTTTGCAACAGAAATTCCTATTATGTAAAATGTGTTAAGTACAAGTATTTTTAAAGGGAATATTATCATGCAGATGTTATAAAGCATCATTAAGTGAAATGTTTTGTAAACTATTGTGTATAAAATACATTTTACGAATGTCAGTTGACATTACCATGATTTTGATACACAGTTATGTAAAACTGACTGAACAAATCTTGCAGAATAACGCTGTAAGATATTTCTTCATAAAGATTTTGCAATATTGCCCATTTCGTTAAGTTTATTTAACATGCACAATGTAATTTGTCGTCATTAAGTAAAATGTTTTGCAAACGGTTTTGTAAAATATGCATTTTCGTACTTTTCCCCCAATATTGGGGAAAACACTTATATGAATATTTAACATGACATTTTACATAATTATCGTCGAATATTTTGTTATCTAAAATTTACACAAGTTCCTATTTAACAAAACAATTTACATAATTTTTGTAAAACATTTTGTTATGTAAATTTTACAAAAAAGTTATGGAGTTCCTATTTAACATAACTTTTTACATAATTTTTGTAAAAATTTCTCTGTGTGTAGCCTTCTATCTGCAGCTTACATACTGTAACCGTTTATTTGCCTACGCTTATGATTATGTTTAAACGAAAATAAACTTGGCGACTGTTTGAAGGACTCATTTTCCCTTTTTTGCGTAAGAAATAATTTATCCAATAAATTTCTAGAGGTGTTGCCCCAAGCTAATAACCCATAATTCAAATTAGGGAGAATTAGAGTACAGTACAAATTTAGTAATATATTGGAGGGAAAAGTGATTTTCAGTTTGTTCACGACACCAACATTTCTGGATAATAATTTACATAAATGCGTGATATCTTTCTGCCATGAAAGTTAGTTGTCTATAAATAGACCAAGAAATTTCGTTGAATCAACAATATCTATAGCAGTATTATTGAGAGAGACATTACCGGGTAAAGCTTAAATTGAATTACTAAAAAGCATGCACTGGGTTTTTTTGACATTCAAAGAAAGTTTGTTACAACAAATCCATTCGTGATTACATCCAAGTTCAGAATTAATTGCATTTATAAGAGTCTGGATTTTTATGAGAAAAAAAATGGTGTCATTGGCAAGTAATATAAATGATTATATTAATTTTATCTTCTAATATAAAATATTTCAGAATATTGGACAATGGTCAGAAATATCGGACAGAATGACGCCAGAATCAGTTTCCCTATAAATATTTGAGAAAATATTTTCACTTAAAATACATGAGTGCGAAGATGGCCTATTGGGTCTAGTAATTGATAAATGAAAATGAGTGTCAAAGAAATCTTGAGAAAAGTTATCTTCTTTACATTATAAGAGATCAAAGTCGCCCATCAAAAAGCAATGTTTATTTTGAAATAAAGGGTTTGAAAGCAATTGTTGCATTTCTAGTAGAAATGCATTGTGATCAGAAGCAGGTGGCCGATAAGTTGTGCCAACAACTAAATTTTTTATTCTTGGGTAATGTTATTTCAATAAAAACCATCTCCATCGTTTGACTCATAAAATTTAATTCGTGAAGTATAATGCAATGCAGGTGTGTTGGAACACACAGTGCTACTCCACCTCGTCGCTTATTTATTCTATTGTTAAAGATAAGGTTATGCCTAGACATGGAACGCATAATATGAGGGTCATCCGTAAACCAGGTTTCTGTCAAAGCAATCACAAAGTAATCTTTTGTGATTGCGTTTAGACGTAATGCTTAAAATAATAATTAATGCGTGAAATAATAATTGATATATTAATTGATCAGAGGAATTGCGGTTACTGAAATATAAGTAAATCATTTTGGAAGCAGTCAAATTATTCGTAACTAACAATTTATATGAACGTTGAACTGAAAAGTCAACTTATTGGCGATTAGTATATAATAGATAAATTAGAAGATTGTAATACATTATTAAACAATGTAATGCTAGGAACGTGATACTTTCCGTACATTCCGAGAATAAACTTCAAATGAATATTGGCAAATAATGCATTACAATCTC
This sequence comes from Heliocidaris erythrogramma, assembly GCA_025617745.1. NCBI lineage: Eukaryota > Metazoa > Echinodermata > Echinoidea > Camarodonta > Echinometridae > Heliocidaris > Heliocidaris erythrogramma. Next base: position 6,210,803 of record CM046871.1, on the reverse strand, counting down.
CAAATTCCTATATATATATATATATATATATATACATGTATATATATATATGTGAAAGAAATTGCGAGAATATATATATATAGAGAGAGAGAGAGACAGAGGCAACAAAATGAGTACATCTGTAGACGTAGCTGTTGGTACCACGCTTTTAATTAGCTTTCGGGCAATTAGCCCTTCTTCAGATCTACATGAGTACGACAGAAACGGCAAAAAGAATAACTAAGATATTTGAACGCATATTATATACACAACAAACAATACTATAATAATATATAAAGGGAACATATAATGCGATATATATATATATATATAAAGTTCAAAAGTTCTGCGACGGAGTTTAATAAGTAGACAGAGAAACAGAATAAATTACTCCGTTAGACACAAAGGGTTCAATATTTCGCCTATAAGAAGCCTCATAGGCGAAATATTGAACCCTTTGGCCCGAATTCACAAAGGTGGTTTCATTTGAAACCGTGGTTTCAAGAATCCACGGATTTTTGAAACCACGGTTTCACCCGAAACCACGGTTTCACTGAGTCTGTGATTCACAAACAGTGGACTCAAAAATCCACGGTTTGAAACTCCGGTTGCAACCGGAGGTAGGGATTTCCCCTTTTTGCATTGCACTGAGCATGCTCAGTAAGATTGATCCAACCAGTATACCGAGTTTTCTTTACAATTTATTGTCGTGTTTTTTGGAATAAACAAGGACGCGTATCGCAGGGGGCAGGGTTATCGTATTTTGCATAATCCTTACTGTGCTTGTCTCTCCCGAGTAACAAGCGTATATCATGCGCCATATCGATCGACGCGTTGTTGTCCGCGCGCCACAGCCCAGCCTATGTTTCACTACTAGTATACTTCATTCAACAAATAGTAGCCTGCTATAATTGCAAAGACGTAGACCGGACCGCGAACATGTACGTCGAGCTGGATCTGGAGGGTCCGACTCGCCTGCAATCAAATCATTTATATTCAAGTGTTCTCTCTTTGAAAAAAATTTGTTTATCAAAAACTATTTAAGGACGAAAATGACATGTATTTTGTAATTGCATGTATGAGACGCTTATGGCCAACTCTGGGCATCTACTCTGTGTCTTATTAAAGATCACACATGTCTACAAAAGTACAAGTGAAATGTAAAATTTTCTTTGAATTTATCAAAGTTGTATACATGCACAGTATTATGACAGTTTATTCTCAATTTTTGAATTAAATTCAGAGACAAACATCAAAGTCGATTCATGTATTTGCAAGGATTAGGGGTTTATTGTTCTGAGGATTATTGTAAATTGTAGATTCAGGAATTTTTTTTCAGCAGTACGGTAGGCCTATGATATATATAATTATGGGAGGGGGCGGCCCCCCCATGTGAACATTTTGGACTATAGAAAACTGTTTTAAACAAAGTCGGCGTCCCCTCTTATTTTCAAGGGGGTGTGATTGGAGTGAGGACCCCCTTTTTTGCTTGTCAGAGAATTTTGGAAGAAACACTGCTCCATAAATAGCGGGGACCCTTTTTTTCCTCGTCATGTGAGATTTTTGTCAGAATCGTGGCCCCCACCCCTAATGGTCAACCCTGCATCAGCCCCTGATTTTGCCAGTGACATTTTAAGACTTTTTTCATTGAGAATCTTTTATGCAATAGGATGGGAAAGTAAAGTGGTTGGTAATGATTACATGCGCACACCCACAAACATCTGGACAAAGCCCCCCCCCCCCCCCCCCCCCCATCTTACACCATGATCTCACAAGAGGAAAGCATCATATCAACAAATCCAACATGCTGCCATCTTCAATCATAGCCTCCCAAGATCATTATGAACATAAATTAACAAATTGCTTTAGCAAGTTAGTGCGATATCCCCCATTAGATTCTTTATCAAGCATATTTACATTGCCTCAACATCAACACCAAACACAAAATACCATGACATCATTCACATCTTGCCATAAAGTAACATGACTACCAATGTGAGGCCTTTACGATACAAAGTATAGTATAAAATGTAAAGTTGTTATAGAGTAACTTATTTTCAGCAATTTAATATTACATATTTGTCATATTTCTGTTACATAAAATACATTAAAAACATTTATATACATATATTTTCCATTAATAGTTAAAGGTTAAATAAGTTATGCATTGATTCATGGAATAAATAATATGACTACCTATGTACATAAAACATTGGTGGATCCAGGGGGGCACTTCCGGGCCGTGCCCCCCCCCCCTTTTTTGGAAGAAAACTATGCATTTCAACCATAGACGATCTTTCATTTTCTCCCACCTTTTAGAATGAAGAGTAATTTATTCTTTGTCTCTGTATATATATATATATATATACAGGGTGTCACTGAAGAAAGAAAACTGATGTTTGAAAGTAAGTTACTCTATAATTCTCTATTAGTATACACATCGTTAGAAAGCGCTTTCTTTTGACACCACTTCATGGTCGAGGAAACACGCACGAGTGATTCCAAACAATATGAATTGGCGATGTCAGAAACCTAATTGTATATAGGATACAAATGGATTGATTTTACACTTGGTTCATCTTAAGTTTAAAAAGACAATAAATGGTTTAGAATCACTTGTTAAAAAAAAATGCACATTTACTGGAAAGCCAAAACATTCACCTTCCAAATGGCACCGTAACCATTTGTACTTCATTTGTACTTCAGAATAAGAAATTAAGACACAGTTAAATGTTAAACGTGGTTACTTACTTAATGCATTATGTGTGAACTTTCATCCTGATTATGGGCATTCTATGAAAAAGAAATTAAAAATCCCAAGTAAATTGTTTTACTTTTTAGAACCCTTACAAATAAAGCAGCAACCATTTATTTTGGACAATTGAGTTCTGAGAGTGCCACTTCAGATTGTCTGAAATCAGTCATACGTGATTTGTTGATCATGAGTTTCGTGTCATAATTATGAAAGAGAAAAATGAGCTGTCAAATTATATTTTTCCAAAAATGGGCAGCCCCTATAGCATTGAAAGGCTTTTTTCAAGAAAGTAATACTGATTTAATCAACCGACTAAAATGCCAAACATTTGATGAAATGAGGGATTAATATTCTAAGCACTCCAGTATACCAATGTATATACGACCTTGCAGTTGTATGATGTATACTTATGTTATATCCTTACACATGTGTGTGTGTGTGTGTGTGTGTGTGTGTATATATATATATATATATATAAACCGCACAACAAGGGTCCCAAGTCTTTGTGTTGCCATAAAGCCATTATGGTAATAGCCGGGAGGGCGCATTGTTATACATAATTTGTATATATATATATATATTTATATATACAATATGCCTATACAAGATAATTCGCCTTATAGACGGCTCTAGAAATTTGTATACATATATACAATGTGAAAGGAAATGAGGCTGAAAAAATGTATATAATCATCCCAACATGTACTTGTAGGCTATCTCTTGGATTCATCCGCGGCAAGCCGCTTGTCATTGTTCAAAACTCCCCTGACCCCCGACAAAACAATTAATTAATGAGGTTCAAAGATTTTGTAAAATCTGTCTTGGCACTGCCTTGGCGCTTAGCGCACTGCGTTGCTAAGTTGGATGCTTTCAAAAAAATTTCATCATATCCTGATGAAGCCCGCTGGGCGAAAACTTTCATTTTTCTACTCTCTCACGAAATTCTCTTTCGAGTTCGTCATATATATATATATATATATATGGACAATTTTCAATTTATGTATTATTCACGTAATACTGTAAATTTGTTTACATACGTGTATATTGTGTCGAGTTACAAATTCTAATACCATGAATACTGTCAAAATATCCACATCACCTTAAAGCAACTGACAAAGTCCATACCAATGCTAATATAGGTTTTCCCGGTCAATTTCGCAGATTTGTCATTCAATTTGATAAGGGAGTCATTCAAATTCGCGAAAAAGATCTGTGTCATGAAATTTATCATTCAAATTCATTTTGAGGTCATTCAAATTCGCACTTCGGTCAAGACATTTAGCGTTTACATCATTCAAATTCAAATATGCATGGAGAGCGTTCAAATTCGCTACCTCGATTGGAAGCGTCTTTTCGAGCATTCAAATTCGCACGTGGGCATTCGTATTCGTAATGAGTTCATTCAATTTAGCATGTATTTAGCGTTTGTGTGTTTTTGCCCAACATGACATAGGCCTACTATACAAAGGAAACATTATATATATAACATAATTCATCATAACTACATGTACGTTATGAATAACATTTTTCAGAGTATACATTGACAGCCAACACAGTGACACACTCACTATATATATATATAGTTAGACATGAAAAAACAGATTATGAAAAAGAATAAAAATCAATCAAGAAAATATAGGTTTTCCCGCCCAATTTCATCAGAGTTGCATTTGAATTCATGAATAGGCGTTCAAGTTCGAACCATTTTCGTCAACTCTCTGCTCTCATGGTTCATTTTCATTCTTTGAGCATTAAATTTAGTTTTATACCATTCCTTTTAAATTTTATTTCATTCAATTTAGAGAGAAATTCATTCAATTCAACGAAGCAAAGTTGTCATTCAATTTGGCGCCAGCTGGATAGACGTTCAATTTCGTCCCAAATACCAATTTCAATTTCATTTATAGGCACACACCTTCGCACTTTGAACGTTCGAATTCAATTAACATAAACAAGTTCTGTTGTTCTATGTAATTTTTACATGTTCACGTCATATGCACCCCTTTTCACTGTTTTTGATTATATAATTTCCTTCTCATTTTTTCAAACTTTCATTTTCAAAGTTTATTTTTATCATATTTCATGTTTATTCCTAGAGCGTCTGCGAGTTCTAAGTAGTCTTGCTTGTTGTCGAATGCTTCAGCCAACCTAATTCTGTCCGTATTCGAGATATTCATGTAGTCTCCTCGAGCCGCCACCATAGTCGTGCATAAATGAATTGTATACAGGCCCCTGGGAGGCAGGGGTGCTGGGGGTGTGCAGCACCCCGATAATTTTTTGAGAGTGTGCACATCACCCCCTAGAAGGCAGAGGATGCGGGGTGCTGTAGCCAGCAAAATGCTTATGACTTTTTTTTGCTTGCTTGTCAAAGATTTTTGGACTTAAAAAGACACCCAAAAACGTTGAGGACTTTTTTTTTTGCTTGTTAGAAAATTTTGTGAATATCACAAAATAATGGATACAAAAAAAAAATCTGCTCACAGCACCCCTAGTAAAAAATCGTTCCCAGGGGCCTGATTGTATGTATAATTATGAAAGTGGAGTTGTTGTTTCGATGACGGTTTGACAGAGGTATGAGAAAGATCAATATAAGGCAAATGTCACATTTCAAGGTAAATAAAGTTTGCATAATTAACAAATGCAGATTACAAAGAACATAAGCAGTAACGAAAAACACTGCCCAAATGCTGAAAATGCTTGCATATTCGTGAATTTGAATTCCCAAACGTTCATCAGGGCAGAGCAGGTGCGAATTTGAATGCATTTTACGTGCATTTTTAATTTGAACGCGCTTTTTACACGTTTATTTGAGAAAATTATGAAATCGCATGCTAATGAAATTAAATTGAATGAACTAGTTAGCTTTTTGAATGTTGATCTCGATGATCATTCAAATTCGCTCGAAATTGAATGATTGCATTGTTAAATCGGATGCATTTTTGACGAAATTGGGCGGGAAAACCTATAAATGAAAAAAAAAAAAATTATGAAAAAGAATAAAAATCAATCAAGAAAATAAATGAAAAAAACAAGATAATGAAAAAAAATAAAAATCAATCAAGAAAATCTGCAATTCTGCAGGCACTATAAACGTTAGAAATGAAGAACAAAAATTCCTAGAACTAAATTTCAAAATGATGATAAATCAGAAGAAAATAAAATAAAAATAATAAATCAGAAGAAAAATAAAAGAATGTTATTGATTATAGAAAAACACACCCATGTGTGCAGAAAACTCATAAGGAAAGAATGAAAATACCAAATAATTATCAACTGACAAAATTTACTGGAACTACATTTGATTTTGAATGCTCAACGTGTTAAGTTGAATGATCCGAAATTAAATTGAATGCTGGAATAACAGTATTGCGCAATTCCCTTGCCATTCTTTGCTAAATTGAATGAACGTTTTGCGAACTAGGTGCATTTAGTGCGAATTTGATTGACAAAAACTTAGATTCAAATGACATAAATACAAATTCGAATGATATGAAAATGAATTTGAATTACAAATCGGCTGTGCGCGACCTAAATCCTTGAAATTGAATGCACGCAAAATGAAATTGACTGACGATCTTACGAAATTGACCGGGAAAACCTATAATATATTTTTAATAGAGACTAATATGATAAAATGATAGAGTAATGAAAGTGACATTATTAATAATGATAAATGATACAGAAAAATATTCGATTTTGCATGGCTTTCACATAGTACATCTTTTTAGTACAAAATGTGATGCGATCTAACTTCGGAGTGCGCTAGAAAAAGTGTTCCCCTCCTTACATATTTTCGTATTTGTAACATATCAGTTTTAGCTGGGTCACTTAGGGTCAAAATTATCGATTATTGTGACACGGCGGACAAAAGCACCATTTTTGGTGTGAAGCTTCCTTGGGGTATATAAAATGATTTTAGTCGAGGAGCCCTCGCGAAATATGTCCGTAATCATGGCAACAGGCAAATATTCCTTGATGACTACCATTCTAAGCTGGTCTTCGGCCATGTAAGACAAAATCCTTTTTCATAACTATTTATTACAGTTTTTTTTTTTTTTTTTTTTTACTCTTATCATGGGAAGATCTCTTTGTTTCAGTTTTAACGAAAGAAAAACAAAACACTAAAAAATAAAAGAGTTGTCATGACAATACCAAGTTCACTTTCGCTGTCTTGAAGCCATAGGGGTGCTGGTCTTCGGCCACATGCACAAAGTCAATGGAGCGTTGGCGCGCTGAGCAAAATGCCAGCGGTCCAAGCAAATGTCCCACGCCAAAACTTCTCACAAGCAATCCTGTCAAAAACCAGCGCAGCGATATCAAACACGGACATCGCAATACATACAGAGCTATTGCGTGTGTCTCACACACTGAATATTGATAACCGCAACGGTCCCAGGGGTGTTTCATAAAGCTGTTCGTAAAGTTACGCACGACATTACGCATGACTTATATATGACAAGCCACATGGGATTCTCAATCGTTTTTAACTGCATCAACTGAAGTTGAACTGTGCAGATGTAGATTAAAATTCTTATTATAAGAAACATTTTTAATGCCAAATATATTTTTTGCCATATTTAATTGAGGAAATACGGTCACACTTTGTTAAAACATCAGGACAAACTTTGGGCATCCTACCTGGCACTTCATATTCAAGTCGTTCGTAAAGTCACGTGCAACTTTACGAACAGCTTATGAAACACCCCCAGGTCCATCAGACGCTTTGAGCTTGCCACATACGTAATATCCCAGTCTATAACTGAATATTTCTTGTAACACAGCTCAGTTTTAGGAACTATGTTGCCTTGCGGACAACCATACTCTACTCCAGGGTAAAAAATACACGGGGGCGACGGGCGATTTCGCCCTCGGTGGAGCGCTAATCGCCCCCTAAAATCCTTAAAACCCAGTTCTTTGGGACGACCATTTTATTTAGAGTCGCCCCCTTGCCTCGGTTCCGAAATTGTATATAAATTTATGAATTGTGAAATTCGTGATCTAAGAGCAGGATTCCGAGCAGGACACTTATACGGCAAGCTTTCCTTTTCAGAAGTCTAACGGAAATCCTGAACGAGATCGAACCGAGTTAAAGGGATACGCCACCGGGCGGCCGTGGGGACAGTCAGGATTGCGTAAGCCCCATTCATTCGTACACAAAGTTTGTGCGTCGAACGCGTCCGTTGGACTAAGTGGGATTACATTTCGACTGCACGAAGCCGACCGAATCTCGCACGAGAGCTCGAGCTCAGGCGGAGCGTGCATGTTCCAGTCTATCCGAGGTTTGCGCCCCGCGGGGCAACGGCATGATCCGGTAACGATCACGGTGCCCTCTCACGGCATTAAAACGTCCACAATCTGCGGTTGAGTATCCCTTTAACAGTTTTCCACGCATCACAGCGCGGCAGTACGATCGATGTGCAGCCCTGGTCCATCCAAAAAGAAAAAAACAGCAATCAGTTCAGAAAAAGGCGTACTATTTAGTGCTATTCCATTTACAGACTTGAAAATTTTCATCTCAACTGTTAGACCAAAAACCTCAAACTCTATCTACTCGTCTATTCTCTCTATCCTTTCTGTCCCATCCCTCTCACAACTTTCAGTGATTCCTCTCTTTCTCTTTTCCACAACTTCTCCTAGTATTGTTATATGATTATTTGTAAACAAATTTTTAGGCATTTTACTCCCAGTGTTAAAGATCGTATGCTCGATCTGTAATGAAAGACCCAAGAATTGAACCAGAATAGCCTGGTGGTTAAGTCGCTGCCCGGCAAGCAGTAGATGACAGGTTCGAATCCCGCTGGTTCCAATTTTTTCTGACTTGTGTTTTCCATTACAGATGGAGCATACGATCTTTAACACTGGGAGTAAAATGCCTAAAAATTTGTTTACAAATTAAAATTCCTCCCATCAAGCTTCTTCGTTTATATGATTATTGTTTGTTATTTGTGTAAGAATATTTTACTTTGTAAACTCCATGTAATTCAGGTCCTTGAGGTTGAAGACATGCATGGGCAGTCGTGCTATATGTTCCATATGGACTTTCAAATAGATACCATTTCAATTTCAACTTATAAAAAAGTAAATCCGAATCCTGCAATCAAGATAGATGAATCTGAGACAACAAACAAATCACAAAACAAATTGAATTTACATGTACATTGTATTTAATTCTTCAAAAAATCTGCAGCTCTATTATGACATGATAGGAAATACATAAAAATGATAAAATAATACATGTACAGAAGAAGAAACATCTATGTGGTAGAATGGTGATTCATGCATTTTTCAGTACTTTGCATACCTCTGCCAGTCTACTTGTATATCCTAAAAATAACAGTCATAGACTTTAGTAGACTGTCAAAACATAGTCTCTATATGCCAAAACAGAGGAATGTATTAATCTGATTTGATTTAATGCAAATTTTAACTTTCACTATACATAAAAACTACATTCACTGTGGTATTCAGTTCGTTTGGTAATATTAACATTTCACCCAGATCTTCTCATTACAGCTGATAGTGTGATATTGTGAGTTTATCCTATGTAACTCCAGTGTAATTGTAGTTAAATTATGTGCTACCTGTGCAACCTCACAATCACAAAATAAGATGTATCTTGAGATGAAAGGGGGGGGGGGGGGAGGCTACTTGATAGTGAAAACGGGATGATAATAAAACAACAACACACACATTAGCGCATATGAAATTATGAATACTGATACTCGTTACGCAGAACTCGCAGGGAGAAAAATTGTGATATCAGCAATTCAAGATAGCCCCCTTGGTCCTAGAAATAGCCCCTGTAAAGTTGTCCACAGGGGCTACTTTTTAGAAAGAATAGCCCTTATGAAAAAAAAAGTATTTTTTACCCTGCTCTACTCATGAGTAATTATTGCATTTTTATAGAAACATGGAATGTATCATATTTAGATAAAAGGTATATGGCCTAGCATATACCTGAAATATGAAATCAAACATAGAATCCATAATAGACGCCGTTATGTTGAAATTGTAATTGTTCTGGACTTTTAAGGCTTAGTAGCATCCGATTTCGCTACCAGAATGTAATACTGACGCAACTGAAAAATATATATCTTTATGGTTAATACAGTACATGGTAATATATATTTATGGTTAAATATGATCCAGACCAAGGGAATAGGCATGCTAGCGAGGGCTAGCGGGGGCTGGCGGGGAAAGACAGGACGCAGGGCAGGATGGTACTGGTCAGACCCGACTATTTAGATATTCATTATATCACAAAGTTTATGCAAAACATATAAACTATGTAGGGGTTTGGTTTGGTTCTTTGACAATTTGTATCTGGAATTTTTGTTTGATTTAGATAACCATAAACTATTCACAAGTTAATACAAAATTGAGGTCAGTCTCTTGCATAGGCGTACGGGCACAATTTGCGAGGGGGGGGGGGGGGGGGCTGATGACTGTTGCCGGAATATCAACTTTCCAGTTTTCAAAATAAAATAATTTACTGTAGTAAAAATATGTGTTTTCGCCATAAAAAAACATTGGATAAGATATGAAAATGAGATATTCCTGCACCTTGCTGCCCAAATATGAGGTGATGACTGCCCGAGTAGAAACTCTTAAAATCTGTAGGGATAGGGTAGCGTCCAGTTCCACGCTCCCCGACCCCACTGCCTCATCCCCTATGCTTTATTTGGGTTTCATACAGCAATCACATATGCGATATACATATATTATATTTGTAATAGTAACTTCAATAATGTATTATAATTTATATACCAATCAATTATTCATTTGATTTTCATTAGTGTGCAAACAATTATACATTAAATAATGATAGAGAGGGAGAGATTTACTGGAAAAATGAATAATCACAGTCCTGGACTTAACTACATGGATTACATTAAAAAGAATATCTTTGTAAAATGACAAAGGTATTTTAAAAGATGCGATATGATATAAATGATAGAAGTAGCAAAGAGCTAGATTACTCAGAAATTAAGATATGGAGGGGGGGGGGGGGGGGGGGTAGGGAATCTGCATTATACTTTTATTCATCATGACACCCAATAAGAAATTCAATGTTCGTGAAAGGAGCATCATCGTGCGTTCTTTTATATCTACCACACACATCAGTGATTTTTATTACTGTTTGTAGAGGGCTATTACTCTACTCTCATTCACAAACTAAACAAAAATGTATGTTATCAAATTCTTGCTGTCATTCAGTATTCATTGGACAGGGAAGGCCTAATAAGAGGGAAGGATTGTAATATCGTTCATATTCCTCGATGCAATCGTACAGTGAGTCTGTGATCCTTTATTAATTGAAGACACATTTATTTATAACTCGAAAAGGTTGTTTATATCATATTGGATGGTGGCCATCTTGGATTTTTGCATTTTTACTCGACCATCTTTGAAAATTCGTGAGGGCTCCTCGACTAATATTGATAAGTAAGCCAAAAGGAGTGTTTATGCCAAATTTGGTGCTTTTGTCCTCTCTGTCACAAAAATTTCCTTAAGTGAACCCACTATTTATCATGCCTACATTTTCACAATGCAATTTTGTTTATTTTTATGACATTCAGCTTTTGTTTTGGTATATGTTATACCATATTGTATCATGTTTTGTAATAAATGTACATACAGAAATCATATATATATATATATCTGTTTGCCGGCAGATAATGAATACATTCATATTAAATTCATATGAAGTCTAAATTTCGGTCCAAATCATCCTATCTTATTAAGGTAAGGAAGTTTCGTCACCGGTGAATTCACGAGTAGCCGAAATGATCGTCACCCTGCCAAACCGTCCTTTACTGGTGACAACAGCTGCAGTTCCTCTGGGTGATACCGCGAGGAGAAGCTTGGAAAAACTATGAGTTTCTCCTTCAAAGAGGGTATCCAACAATTCTCCGTTCAAATAGAACCTTTGGAGAGTTCTTAACCCTGCTTCATTCTTCCAGAGGACATACAGCAACATGTCGTTGTCGCACCCGATTGCAACATCTTTCCATTCGGGACGGGTGATGGTACTCAGAAGCTTTCCGTCCCAGTCAATGACCGATACCTTTGATGAATCATGGGTGAACATGATCTGATCAGGGCTGCGTGGACAGACTGCGATATCTTGTGGCGTGAGGTCACCTGTGGGAATCGAAATCGCTTTGTGTCCGTCGGCACGTATAACATATATCTTGTGGTAGCTTGGGACACTGCAGAAAATGTTATCTTTAAGATCGGTAGCCATGTCCGATATGGGACCTGGTAGATTCCTGACATAGTAGACATCAGATTCATAGAAGATATTAGTGTCGGAATGCAACACAAAGCGAAGGTCTGAGAGCGATGCTAAAGCTGATCCAGGGTCTTCTGGAAGTCTCATCTCTATCTCAAATTCAGTTGCTACTGAGCAAGTTGTGGTTTGTTTTACGGCTGAATACCGACAATGTTCATACAGCTTTTGCTTTATTTTACTATACCCTTTTCCAATTTCTTTTACGTACGAAGATGTAGTTTGAGAGTAGCTTGGTCCGCCTAAGGACGCCGAAACAGCTAGTCTCCCATCACGAGTAAATGTCATTGCTCGAAGGTCGTCGTCGTTGTCATTGGTACGTATATAAATGGTCCTTCTCCCGCACACGTCATTCTTGGTATACATCTGAGCTCCAATAAGGGACTTGTCCTCTGCCAACCTGAAATGAAGTCGTCTTACTTCCATGACTTTGTTGATCGTATTGAGGATGTATTTCTCTGGTGCCATAGAGAGAAGGCTGTGAAGGGATTTCAGTAGATCTTTGTAAAAGGCAGCAATCAGACTGGAATTCTCGCTCTGCTCTAAGGCCTCTTCTGCTTTCACCTGAATGTTCACAATGCTTTCAACCCGATCTTCAATTATCTTCTGCCATTGACCAAGTGTTTGATTCCGTAATTCGGAAAATTTTTCATTCTTAACTCTCAGATCCGTTTTCATGCAGTGGATGTAATCATCAATTTCATTATCAAACTGTTTATCAAGGAGATCTCTCTGTTTCTTGGCCAAGTCTTCGGCGTTCTTAATCTGAGGAATAATGCCCGCACACTGTTCGCTCACTTGCGCCAGTTTTGACAACTGTGATTGTATTTCCTCACTCATCACCGGGACGAAATCTTCCACTGGGACACACTTATGGTTATTCTCGGGACAATGGTCACTAACAGAACACTCATTGCAGACAGGAATGAGACAGAACGTACAGAACATGTCTCTCTTCTTTCCTCCATGCTTCTCGCAGAAGATCCTCTTTTCCTTATCATCAATATTCTCCAGGCCGGCCTCGACCACAGGGGAACTGCTTGAGGTGTCTGTCCAAATGAGATGATTATGCCTATACGTACATTGTCTGCAAAAAACTTGCTTGCACTCGGAACAATTTAAGAAGGACGATGCCAAATCTGAATCGATGTACCCACAAACCTCACAAAGTTTAGTCACTTTCGTCTTCTGCTGCTGCTTTGGTTTCTCTTTCTCAAGTCTTTCCATCAGGGTAATGGCGCGAAAATCTTGTCTTAGGCCCAATATTCCTGCATCGGTGAGTATTGTTTCTTCATCACATACTGGACATGCGATCTTTCCAGCGGACAACTTTTCTTCCTTATACGTCTCTAAGCATTTCTCACAGAAACTATGTAAACATGTGAGTACACGTGGCTTTCGTAGCTTATCTAGACAAATGGCACACTTCACTTCTTCTCGAAGAAGAGAAAACAAATCTGCAGTTGCCATGTTTCTTGATTGAGTATCATTAAAATGTAACTGCTATAGTAAAAAATGATTACGTGTTTTTGGGGTAACTAGAGGAAAAAGAACATGATCGGTCAAATCTTACAATCTGGGAGAAAATATATAGTTATATGAAAGTATCAGGTCAAGCCACAATATGAGAAGTGTACACATGAATAGTATTATACAGTAGATATTAAAGTTCAATGTAGTACATGGCTAGAAAACATGACAAAATATCACAACATTTCAAAATGTTAATGACAAATTACACAATTAATATACACCATGTACAGAGTCAGTCTAATGGCAGACAAATTCGTACAACCAAAAAGTAATGTCTTTCTGGTTTTCCTATCATCCAACGTCATGAGATGGTTGTCAACGATATCTTCTGATGGCCACCACCAACGAACTCGTGATATATTTCAATGGTGAGTTGACAGGTCCTAGGAATCTGAAATTGAAAAAAGTCAATTAAAACGAGCATGTTAAATTTTTGTTTCCGAGAAGCAGGACCATTGTATATATTTATAGTTGTTACTGGTAAAGATAAAACATACATTTTCTGTAACAGTTGATTTCCAGTCTTATTTGCGAAGGTGTCACAATCGGACGAAGAAAAGAAAAGTTATGAAATGTAAAAGTCATTTTCATCATTAGGGACTCTCCTGTTGCAAATATGGTTAGGTATGCACGGTGTCGTATATGGCATACACTACAATTTGTTCTGTAACCAGGGGCGGATCCAGGGTTTTTGTAAAAACGGCGGCACAAATCCAAAAATATTCATCAACAAAAAGTTTTTCACGGTTTTTAGGTATGAATGTTTGAAGGGGACACATTTTTTATTGTATTTATTAATTTTTTTTAAATTTATATATATAGTTTATTAATTTTTTTTTTTTAAGTTTTTATTTTTATTTCTATTTATTTATTTTTTATTTTTTTTATTTTTTTTATTTATTTATTTTTTTTATTTTATTTTTTTTATTTATTTATTTATTTATTTTTTTTTTTTTTTGGGGGGGGGGGTGTACAACAGGTATACCAGTTGGTTTTAAAAGGGTGCCAGAGCCAGTTGTTCCTCGCCCACTAAATCCGACGGTGTTTATCCCAATCCATTCAAAGATGAGCCTTTCTTTACTTTGCATCATGATGGTACAGACATTTTTCGCAGAAGAAAATGTAGAGATAGCTATATTATGTTTATGTTTGTTTGCCTACAAATCTAGGCATGAATGCAATTCACAGAATATCTCATGTTCGCTTTTGCCACATCCGAAGATATCTCAATATGTAATGCTATGGTTGATACTCAAATACCATTGTCTCATCTACCACCATGGATGATTTCATAGATATAAAAGTATGTTCTCTCAATGTGAGAGGGTTAGGAAACGACTTCAGGCGAAGATGTGTTTTAAACTGGATCCGGAATCTTGATTTCCATTTGATACTCTTACAAGAAACCCACTCGACAATAAAATCAGAGCGGAGATGGAAACACGAATGGGGATACAAAATTATTTTTAATCATGGAACATCAGAAAGTGCTGGAGTATGCATTCTTTTCAAACCATCTGCTTCTGTTGTTATTGTGAATATTGTTAAGTATGACAATGGGCGAGTGTTAGTAGTAATTTTTATTTGAAAATGGTGAGGAACCCTGTGTAATAGGAGAAGATTTTAATACCGTTTTGGAACCGAGAATATTAGAAATGATAAATTTCCTAAAACGTTTCAAAACCATCCAAGGTGTAATACATCGATTATCATGATTATGGAAATTACTGATGATTTTGATTTGTTTCATATATGGTGTTATGCCCATCCATCGCAAACGAAATATACATGGATGTCAAAAGATATGAAAACTAGAAGTAGGATAGACTAATCTCCCAAAGCCTGTCGTCCTCTATTGTTACGAGCGACAGTTAATTTACCTGCGGTTATAAATCTGACCACTCTCTGGTTTCTTTAGTTTTAACAAAATCTATCACCAAAAGAGGACCAGGTTTCTGGAAGCTTAATACCTCACTTTTAGTTGATACAGACATTGTTAAAAAATCAGAGATGAAATAAACTTGATTTTGAACGAAAATGTAAATTTAGACCCTTTTCAGTGCTGGGAATTTCTAAAATATAAAGTAAGACAAAGTTTTATGCAAATTTAGAAAAAGAAATAAATGAGCTAAATAATAAGATTCCAAATTGTTCTGATAATGGATCAGTTAGTAAACTGCAGGATAAAAAGAGAGAATTTGAGGTGTTACATGAAGAAGTTGTACGCGGTCCTATTGTGCGATCAAAATCGAGGTGGATCGCTGAAGGGAAAAGAAATAGAAAATATTTCGCAAATAAAAAAAAAAGAAATCAACAAAAATGTATATTTCGACTTAAGTCTGAAAACGGTATTATCTTTAAATCGAAGAAGATTCTCGAGGAAGAAAGAACTTTTATGCTAATCTATATTCATCTAATGAAACTTGCTTCATAAGAATGATCCACTATTGAATAACTTAGATATACCATGTGTAAATAACGATGAAAATAATTCTCTGCTTTGGAACATCCACCATAATCATCTATCCTTTAATTTGATCACTGCGCCATTTTGGAATGATGCTTTAATTTCATGGTCATATTACCAATACTACACTTTAAAAACTGAAGTGCTACTTTTTCGTTGCTCGTATAGTGACTGCACCTGAAATGCTGTTTTAGCACTTGCAGCACAAAAAAAAATGTGAACGTGGCGAGCCTCGAACCAGGTTTCGCTGATTGAGAGGCTTCCTGCATTCCAGTTTAGTCATGGGAGCAGTGTTGCCACAGCTAAATATCGGAATTATGCCAAATCTCCTCCCAAATTATGCTAAATTGAGAAAAATTATGCTAGATCCATTTGAAGCGTAACTCAGGCGCCTGGGAATGATTTTCAGTCCAAAATTCTCTGACAAGCAAAAAAGAAAAAAGGCCCTCAGCATTTTATAGTGTCTCCTTTTCAGTCCAAATTACTCTGACAAGCAAAAAAAAAAAGTCCGAAATTCAGAATTATGCTAGATCCTAGTGAAAATGTGCTAGAGATTTGGCCAAATTATGCCAGGAATAATGCTAGATTCCATGAGGGTCAAAATTATGCTAAAAAGCATAATTATGCTAGTTGTGGCAACCTTGCATGGGAGTCAAGTAGATAACATGAACTATGTGGTGTCGTAAATACACTATGTAACAATATGATCTGGTCTAAAGCGTACTATGTGAGTTAGTCTAGCGGTAATGCCAGCAATTCTCGATCAGCGGACCCTGGTTCGAGGCTCGCCAGAATCACGATTTTTTTTTTTTAATGTATGTTTAGCAGTTTAAGTACCCGGTCCAGCTCCCGTGAAAGTGCTGAAATAGCACGGTGTGCAGTCCCTATGTAAGCCCTCAGAAAGTGCTAAATTCAGCCGTCCTGGTGCTGAAAACAGCACTTAAGTTTTTAGAGTGTACAACCTTGTCAAGTTTAAGGAAATGTTATCTCCATCTCTGTGGTTCATTTCACACAATTTAGTTGATAGAAAATAGATGTATGTAAAAAAATGGTCCGATTATATATCATTGAAGTTATCGTTCAAAAATATGATTATATTCCTATTATGTCATATAATTCTCTCATATCCGCCATACCAAATGAATGGAAAATGGACATAAGGAGTCAGTTCATAGACAAAATGAATTATTGGAACCACATGATGATCGATTAAATAATTTCCTTAAACACAACAAAGTTTCTAAACTATGTTTCTGTACTTTTCTACGTAGTTATACCATGCTTGTGTCAGAAACTGATCAACAATCCAAATGGGAAAATGATTTGTTATTGGAATTGTCAGATAATGCAACGTGGAGGTCTCGTTTTACTTTAATACATAAATCTTCAATAGATTAATGAATTTTCAGTTCAATTTATCCATAGGAAAATTGCTACAAATGACACAATAAAAACTATCAACTCAAGACAATTTCAATAGCCCTGTCGATCATTACAATCGCCTATTACGTAATCCGAACCTGATTTCTATGGGAAGTACAATAGGCCTTTGAAATTGCCCTTGAGTATATTTTTCGAAAGTAGTTTTGATCGTGTTAAATACATTTCTATGTAAAATTTGAATTTTTGATCTAAATTTACAGATTTATGTAATTTCTGTGACGAACGAGAACAAACATTATCTCATTTATTTTTTGAATGGCATTATGTTTCAAGATTCTTGGACGATCTGTGCAGTTGGCTCAGTTCTAAAAAGATTTGACTCTGAAGATTACCACGTGTAGAAATTTGCTTTGGTACATTAATGGAAGAACACTTTTACTTGATGAATACTATATTATACGGCAAATATCAAAGCACCATTCCTCCGTTTAAATCTTTTTTATTTTCTTTAATACAATTAGAAAAAAATGGAAGGCTGTCTGTAATCTTACAGCAGTGCAAAGCAAAGAATAATTGTAAATTTTAAACGTTACTTTATGAGGTGTTCTATCTTAATCATGTCTTTGTATTTTCAAAGTGCCATATGTATTTATTTTGAGATTATCTTTTGTGAAAATTTGAATTGCAAATAAAACCTATTTAAAAAAAAAATATATATATATATATATATTATCCGTAATCTATCATGAAAAATTGATTTCTTTAAGTGAAAATCAAAATGCGGTGAATGGAGGGGATATTATGATTTTTTATTCCATAGCAAATGGCCAAATTGCAGATCGAGTTCACATCATACATAATAATGGAATAATAAGGGGGAGGCGACAAAAAAAATTCGCCAGACCTGGGGGGGGGGGGTCCAGTTTCCCTCCATAATTCTCTGACAAGCAACAAAAAAAAAAAAAAGCCTTCATTCTAAGGGGGGGGGGGGCAGAATCGAGAAAATGGCAGATCGTCTATGGTCAAAATGCATACTTTTCTCCCAAGGGGGGGGGGGGGGGCACGGGCCGAAGTGCCCCCTGGATCCGCCAATGCTTTGTACTACAGCTAACCAGTATGACGTACCTACATCAAGAAAACATTTCAAACCTACCTACATTGATTATCATGATCTATGTTCGAAAGAGACAAAAATATTTCCTGGATCATGATACATGTGTATATAGTTTGATAGTTTCCCACAACAAATGGATTTAAAGAAAATAAATAAAAATGCTATATATTATCATTCGGGCAGTTATCCAGACAATTGAAGTCATATGAGCTTAACCTACCACGATTTTATCAAGTCAATAATCCGCAACACAGTCCAAAGATTTGAACACATAAAGATACTAAATATATACAAATGAAAATAAGATTACAGTGCAATTTTTGAAAGGGTGGTATTAGAAAAAGTTATTATGCCCCCCCCCCCCGAAAAAATTGAAACGAATTCACAGACATGGTATTTCAGACAAATCCATTTTTTCGAGACATTATGTAATATCCAAATTAAAAGTGTGTCTAATAAGTGTACGTTTTTAACCATTATCTTCAGAATTTTTTTAAGGGGACGCAGAAAAGAAACATTAGTGTGAACTTTTTTTTTTATTTAAGTTCTTTCCACGTTCAGTATGCATATACATCAACATCTTACGGAGTACAACTGTAAATAATTTTCGTATGAAAAAATGTTAATACTCACATTCGGTACTTTCAGTCATTCTCTGTACGTCGACATTTACTATCCATTTTGAATATTCCACACATGAATGAATTGACTCTCCTCAGATTTTCTTCATTCTAGCTACTAATGTGTATCTAAGAAGCAAAACTGAAGAAAAAATCATTTCAAATATATGGCAGTTTTCTCAAGAACTGGACGTTCTCGAACTGAAAGGTGATCGAGCCTGGAACACCTGTGATCTGATATTTGACAAGCAGTTCTTTATATGTACATGAACACGAAAAGAGAGAAAGAGAAAGACAGAGAGAACTATACGCGTAAGAATCTTACGATGCAGCTGAATAGGATTGCGAAATGTTTGCTTCCTGTTATGTCCATGAGTCAGGATATTACGAAATTTGACAGCGTTTCCGAGTGTCCTAGGAATCTTACAAACCTGGACGATCAGATGATGAGACATATTTTCGAATCTTGGCAAGGGCATGTTGCCAATAAACTGTAATATCAGGGGCGTCGCTAAAACATTTTGAATGGGGGAGGGTGTGACATCCAAATTTGCCGACAAAAATGCTGCACCCTAATCCCCCCCCCCCCCCACAAATAATCACAGATGTAGAGATCTTGATCATACAGGCCCATTTTAAAATGAGGAAGTGACGCCTTTTGTCCGAATATCAACTTTTTAATTTCTATTTTTTTTTACTTGAAAATGTACAGAAGTTACATAATTAGCTAGGAACCTCGCTGCCGAAATATGTGGATATTCTGGCACTTCACTTGGCTGCCCGAATATGACGGGAGGGGAGGGGGGGGGGGGGGGGAACTGCAGCCTATTATTGAAGGGGGCGCCTTTTGCCCCAATACTAACCCACAGACTACTGGAACCGGGTAGCTTCTGTATTAAGCCTATGAGAGTAAGAGAATTCAGCAGTCAACGGCTCAACTTTCCAGTATTTCTGCGAGCTCGCGAAGGGAGCGAGTATAAAACATGGCCAGTTTTTCCTTCTTTTTCTTTCCTTCTTTTGTTTTTGTATTTGTTTTCCTTTCCTTTCCCTTTTCTTCTTTTTTTCTTTTTCTTCTCTTTTCTCTTTTCTCCTTTTCCCCTTCCACTTCCCTCTCCCTTTTCCCCTGTCCTTTTTTTTTGCCGACATCAATTTGAAGTGGGGGAGGAGGGGGGTGTAACATATATCTATATATATATATATATATATAATGATCCTAATTATGTATTTACAAGAACACCCAGGATGAAACAGAATGGCAGAAGGTGAGTTTTGTGAAGTGGCATGATTATTGTTTTGCCTTCCGCCCCTTACCCCGCCACCCACTCCTATGCTCTTAAACTATGCTCTTCCAATTAACCCTTAACCTTCACGTACCCTTAATTTTTGCTACTACAAACTAGAGCCGTCTTTCTCTCACTCTCAAGTGTCTCTCTCTCTCTCTCTCCTTCTGAAACGTTTAGGTACTGTCTCCCGTTCTCCCTCTAGCTTCTATCACCTTTCTACACTCTTCTTTCTCTCCATACAGCGTTGGAGAACTTTTGACTCTCGTTCTCTTTTTGAATTCAATTCTTACTTTATTTTCTCCTCTATAAAATTGGCATCCCCTTCTCTCTCCCTCTTTCTCCTTCCCTTTATCTACCTCCCCCTCTCCTTTTTTCCTTCTCTCTCTCTACCGTGCAAGCAAACTGACAGGTCTGTATTCTGCTAAAATTTAAACCCGTCCCTGGGTCTATAAAGTCTTGTAATAATAATAAAAGTTATAGAGAAGTCTTAGCTTTCATTTTGTTACACATGAGTTTAGACGAAACATTGGTCGTGTCCCCCGGCCGTGGCAAGAAATCACTACGCATGCCTCTCACTGTCTCCTACTTCTCTTGATATGTTTAATAAACATGGATGATATTTTACGAAATAGTCATTACCCTTGAAATCATGAGATTAATCTCAACATAATCATGTTTATACCCCCTCTCTGTCTTGCTCCAAAATTTTATATACTGTCCCTTTTCCCTCAATGAAAAGACAGGTAAAAGCAGGTTTAACATCTAAAGAAATGCACAATATTGTACGTTCTTGTGGTTGTTGTTCTTGTATAATCATGTCTTTATTATTAATATTCAATTAAAATAAACAATATTGCACCAGGTCCAGTGTCAAATATATGTGATAACAGCAAGTATTATCAGACGCAACAAGCAGACAAGTACAATAACAATGACCATGATACTATATGTGAGAAAAAGGGAACATCTGACAATTTTGATCGATATTTGCTCAAAAGTTAAATATAATATTAGACTCCTGTTTGTACACTTTAAAGTAGAAGAGTGTCAAATTTATTTGGAATTAGTCTTGTGACATTTATTCAAATATTGTCCTCGTAAATCAATGCTTTGAATTTGTAATTACATTTTCACTTTTCATTGTGCATTGCAGCAGAAAATACCAGAGCACCTCCCGCAACCCAGAGTTCATATACAACATGACACTAAATAGCAAAAGTTTTTTGAAACGAGAGTAGCAATGCGCAATGTTATTATGGATTCTCAATCAATTATTGATACACTTTAAAAAGGTGACAAGTTCATTTTGTTCAAAAATAGAAAGGGGTTTAAAATATCAGTCTGATACAAATTTTAATTTCAGAGTTATTATCAAATGTGTGAAATGTATGTTCAACGCCTACACGTATAGTAGTAGGGCCACATTTTGAATGAAGCGTCACAATACGAATATACTAGTTATGTTTACACGTAGTACATAGCATCGATGCTTTGTAAGTCTCGAAACTATTTCCATTGCGTTCAGACATGCCATGATCGAATTGCTTCTATCACCCACTCGTGACTATTCATCGCTCACTCGCTGCCAAAACAATAATTACTGAGCCACACACGGTGACCCGAGTATAATTGGTATGGTCAAAACGCGCGGAAGTTTGTACACAGGGGTCATATCATGCGAAGTTGCGAGTGAAGATAGCAGCGAGTGAAGCAGCGATTGCGTTCACATTACAAATAGTCACAAGCGCGGTGGGTGGTCTACCGCAAAGCATCGATGCTTTGTCGCGTGATCCTGAGATTTACTCCTGCCAAACTCGCTGCCATAATAGTTTCGAAACCTAGCTCCAATTCGCTTCTATCTCGTGACTATCTGCGTTTGGTCTTAAAACTATCTGGTCATGACCAAAATAGTCTCGAAACCTAGATAGCATCGATGCTATCGCTCTACGTGTGAACCCGCCTACTGTAACATGATGAATAGTATAGAAAAAGAAAAAAAATCATCAAAGCAGTTGTAAAAAGCTTACACATTAAATGCATAGTAAAGCTCTTGTAAAATTTAATATTTTCGTTTTCAATAGTCAAACCTTCAAAAGTATATATTTCAGCGTATCACTTTCTGATAACATCTGATTTTTGGCATCGCATATAATTTTAATTCGTTTTTTTAACATTTTGTTATTGTTTCTGATATACTGCATTTAATTTATAACATGTGACTGTATCATTACATCTACAAAACACTAAATATGTAACTCTGAACCTTGGGAATGCATAATCATGTATGCTTATTAATATTGTTCTTGTTGATTCAAAACAATGGTTCTTTGCCCTTCTACAATTTTTTTTTTTAATTACAAAATGAAGATAAATGTAAACTCTCTCTCCCTCTCTCTCTCACTCTATATATATATAAATGGTTCATTGATTCCAAAAAACTTTATTGCGGTAAAATTGCTACGAATTTAAAAGAAATTGCATAAATACATGAAAAGGGTTAAAGTGATTTGGTAACTTTGTAGAGGCTTGATCAAATCTGAGCTGCCTGGCCTAACATGCTATCAGTGTATTTAATATGGTGTAAAAATATGGTGAAAAAAGGCACTTCAAAATCATCATGTGCTTCACAAAAGTAAACATATGCAAGTGACCGGAAATGCCAGACTCATTTTTCCCAATAGACTCAGTGTTACACTAAAACGAATGGCCATACGCTTTCGTACATGGGAGTATTCGGTCACATATATATTAACAATAGCACTATAATAATAATAATAATAATAATACATAACATTTATATTGCGCTTAATGCAATGTTTCTAAGCGCCGAAGTAGTACTATTTATTTATGCTTCTTAACATCATTATACAAGACATATTAAAATTCAACAATTTATCTAATCACGCCTCCACAAAGTTACCGAATCCCTTTAACACTTGCAAAAATAACATATAATCAAGAACAACATGAACAATGTCATTAAACATTTTATCTAGCATAATAGTATGGTATTTCATTCGATATTATAGTTTCTTGATTCGATAGTTTGGAGGTTGTATATGTGTGAAATGAAAAAGGGGAAAAAACTTGAAACTCTTTATCAAAGTTTTGGAAGCAACAATGTTCAATAATTATCAATTAATGTGATAGTATGATATGGTGATTAATTACAGTTACTACAAGTTGTTCATTATATAAAAAGGTTCGACAAAAAATATTAATATATTCATTAGAATTGTTATTAATTACAAATATTCAGTTATCTAAAATGTAAATTCAATGTTTGAATTTAAAAAAAATAATTATTGATATAATTCATTGTCCAGATGAATTGCGATGTCTGAAATATATAATCAAATTACTTTTGGAAGCAGTCAGATTCTTAAGTTAAACAAAACATTAAAGGGATAAGCCACCGGGCGGCCGTGTGGAAAGTCAGGATTGCGTTAGCCCCATTCACTCGTACACAAAGTTTGTGCGTCGAACACGTCCGTTGGACTAAAGTGGGATTACATTTCGACTGCACGAAGCCGACCGAATCTCTCACGAGAGCTCGAACTCAGGTGGAGCGTATTATGTTTGTGCGGCGACCAGTCTATCCGAGGTTTGCGCCCCAAGGGGCAACGGCATGATCAGGTAACGATCACGGTGCCCTCTCGCAGCATTAAAACGTCCACAACCTGCGGTTTCGAATCAAACTGGCGTTGTTTTAACACTAACTGGTGTTGTTTTGACACTTATCTGGTGTAGACCAATATCAAACTGGTGTTGTTTTAACACTATCTGGTGTTGTTTTAACACTTATCTGGTGTAGCCCGATATGGATACCGAGATGGTGTTAAATTAACACCCTGGTTTTTGCAGTGTATATATACAAAACTTATCATAAATAGGACCTTCGTTGATTAATCATTTAGAGTCTGAATTACGGTATCTCATGATTAAAAGCAACAAGTATGATATTCATTGGCATGACAGAGTTAGGATTAGAATGAATTATAATTCTGGAGTTATATACCAATGTTAGACTGTTGTCACATTCACTGAGCCTTTAGAAATTTAGTTGTAATTACTTTTAAGATATTCAATTATCTAAGGATTAATTTATTTCATGTCATTTCATTTATTTCCAAAATAACAGCAAATAATTTACAAAGACTTTCAGTTTACAAAAATCATTATGAGCATATAGAAAAACCATTAAGAATGAAATCTGGCACATAAATTTCGGTTTTAGAATTAACAAAATGAAATTTACGCTGTAATTGGTAAGTAAATAACTGCTAGCTGTATTGTGGAGGAAACCTTGAAAGTAAAGCTTGTAAGTCAGGTTCCCTAACTTAAATATCAGAGTATCATTTAATAAGACAAGAGCATAAACAGGATAGAAAACGACACACTATACAAGACCACACAGAACAGGACAACAAGGACAAGGATGGGACATTGAATAGCCTTCTATCTGCAGCTTACATATTGTAACCGTTTATTTGCCTAAGCTTATGATTATGTTTAACCGAAAATAAACTTGGTGACTGTTTGAATGACTCATTAAGAGAATTCCAGAAATATGGGCCGGTGTAGATAATAGTTTTCTGTTTGTACAATATTCTTAGCGTTGGAAGGTGGTAAGACGACGCCTGTCTCGTGGAGTAACTGTGAAAACTTAAGGGAGTTGGCAACTCGTTGCGGTTTAGTTGATACATAAAACAAACCAGACGAAGATTGTATAAATCGCTTATTAGTGTAAAACAACTAATCTGAATGAGCTAATTGTTTTGATGACAAATGATTCTCATTTTGCCTTTTTTGCGTAAGAAATAATTTATCCAATAAATTTCTAGAGGAGTTGCCCCAAGCTAATAACCCATAATTCAAATGAGAATTAGAGTACAGTACAAATTTAGTAATATATTGGAGGGAAAAG
This sequence comes from Heliocidaris erythrogramma, assembly GCA_025617745.1. Classification (NCBI taxonomy): domain Eukaryota; kingdom Metazoa; phylum Echinodermata; class Echinoidea; order Camarodonta; family Echinometridae; genus Heliocidaris; species Heliocidaris erythrogramma. The sequence continues at coordinate 6,185,450 of CM046871.1, read as the reverse complement.
TGATTTTCAGTTTGTTCATGACACCAACATTTCTGGATAATAATTTACATAAATGCGTGATATCTTTCTTCCATGAAAGTTAGTTGTCTATAAATAGACCAAGAAATTTCGTTGAATCAACAATATCTATAGAAGTATTATTGAGAGAGACATTACCGGGTAAAGCTTAAATTGAATTACTAAAAAGCATGCACTGGGTTGTTTTGACATTCAAAGAAAGCTTGTTACAACAAATCCATTCGTGATTACATCCAAGTTCAGAATTAATTGCATTTATAAGAGTCTGGATTTTTATGAGAAAAAAAATGGTGTCATTGGCAAGTAATATAAATGATTATATCAATTTTATCTTCTAATATAAAATATTTCAGAATATTGGACAATGGTCAGAAATATCGGACAGAATGACGCCAGAATCAGTAGGGGTGTTGTGGATCAGTGGATAAGTCCCCGGACCGTGAACCACGAGGTCTGGGGTTCGAATCCCACCGCAGCACTAGCGTCCTTTGGCAAGACGTTAATCTACATTTGCCACTCTCCACCCAGGTGTTAAATGGGTACCCGGTAGGATGGTGAAAGTTAATGTCGTTTGCTTAGCATGTGAGCGTCACTGTACTGCCCATTGCTGGAATGCTCCCCAGGGAGTGGAGAATGTGCATACATTGTGTGCGGGCGTGCCAGAATCCCATGACCGGGGTAATAATATATATCTAGCGCTTTGGGCCACTTTGGGGAAAGGCGCGTTATAAATGACAGGTGTTATTATTAATATTTGAGAAAATATTTTCACTTAAAATACATGAGTGCGATGATGGCCTATTGGGTCTAGTAATTGATAAATGAAAATGAGTGTCAAAGAAATCTTGAGAAAAGTTATCTTCTTTACATTATAAGAGACCAAAGTCGCCCATCAAAAAGCAATGTTTATTTTGAAATAAAGGGTTTAAAAGCAATTGTTGCATTTCTAGTAGAAATGCATTGTGATCAGAAGCAGGTGGCCGATAAGTTGTGCCTACAACTAATTTTTTTTTTCTTGGGTAATGTTATTTCAATAAAAACCATCTCCATCGTTTGACTCATAAAATTTAATTCGTTAAGTATAATGCAAGGCAGGTGTGTTGGAACATACAGTGCTACTCCACCTCGTCGCTTATTTATTCTATTGTTAAAGATAAGGTTATGCCTAGACAAGGAACACGTAATATGAGGGTCATCCGTAAACCAGGTTTCTGTCAAAGAAAGCAATCACAAAGTAATCTTTTGTGATTGCGTTTAGACGTAATGCTTAAAATAATAATTAATGCGTGAAATAATAATTGATATATTAATTGATCAGAGGAATTGCGGTTACTGAAATATAAGTAAATCATTTTGGGAAGCAGTCAAGTTATTCGTAACTAACAATTTATATGAACGTTGAACTGAAAAGTCAACTTACTGGCGATTAGTATATAATAGATAAATTAGGAGATTGTAATACATTATTAAACAATGTAATGATTTCAAGTTTATTCTCCGAATTTTCGGAATGTTTCTCTTGGAGCCAGTTACAAAAAGAAGGATATGAAGTATATAACGAGCCCACTGAGGAAGGAACGTGATACTTTCCGTACATTCCGAGAATAAACTTCAAATGAATATTGGCAAATAATGCATTACAATCTCCAAATTCATATATATATATATATATATATATAAAGTTCAAAGTTTAATAAGTAGACAGAGAAACAGAATAAATTACTCCGTTAGACACAAAGGGTTCAATATTTCGCCTATAAGAAGCCTCATAGGCGAAATATTGAACCCTTTGTGTCTAACAGAGTAATTTATTCTTTGTCTCTGTATATATATATATACAGGGTGTCACTGAAAAAGAAAACTGATGTTTGAAAGTAAGTTACTCTATAATTCTTTATTAGTACACACATCGATAGAAAGCGCTTTCTTTTGACACCACTTCATGGTCGAGGAAACACGCACGAGTGATTCCAAACAATCTGAATTAGCGATGTCAGAAACCTAATTGTATATAGGATACAAATGGATTGATTTTACACTCGGTTCATCTAAAGTTTAAAAAGACAATAAATGGTTTAGAATCACTTGTTCAAAAAAAATGCACATTTACTGGAAAGCCAAAACATTCCCCTTCCAAATGGCACCGTAAGCATTTGTACTTCATTTGTACTTCAGAATAAGAAATTAACACACAGTTAAATGTTAAACGTGGTTACTTACTTAATGCATTATGTGTGAACTTTCATCCTGATTATAGGCATTCTATGAAAAAGAAATTAAAAATCCCAAGTCAATTGTTTTACTTTTTAGAACCCTTGCAAATAAAGCAGCAACCATTTATTTTGGACAATTGAGTTCTGAGAGTGCCACTTCAGATTGTCTGAAATCAGTCATACGTCATTTGTTGATCATGAGTTTCGTGTCATAATTATGAAAGAGAAAAATGAGCTGTCAAATTATATTTTTCCAAAAATGGGCAGCCCCTATAGCATTGAAAGGCTTTTTTCAAGAAAGTAATACTGATTTAATCAACCTACTAAAATGGCAAACATTTGATGAAATGAGGGATTAATATTTTAAGCACTCCAGTATACCAATGTATATACGACCTTGCAGTTGCATGATGTATAATTATGTTATTTCCTTACACATGTGTGTGTGTGTGTGCGTGTGTGTGTGTATATATATATATATATATATACATATATATATATATATATATATATAAATATAGTTCTGCTTCGAACTTGCAAAGTTATAGACAAAATAGGAATGAAAAGTCCGTATACGATGAAAAAATTCGAATTTTCGGCCATAGGCCTTCATCAGGAAATGATGAAAATTTATTGATGATGATAAATTTTCATCATTTCCTGATGAAGGCCTATGGCCGAAAATTCGATTTTTTTTTCATCGTATACGGACTTTTCATTCCTATTTTGTCTATATATCTATATATATATATATATATTTATATATACAATATGCTTATACAAGAGAATTCGCTTTATAGACTGCTCTAGAAATTTGTATACATATATACAATGTGAAAGGAAATGAGGCTGAAAAAATGTATATAATCATCCCAACATGTACTTGTAGGCTATCTCTTGGATTGTTGCCATTGTTCAAAACTCACCTGACCCCCGACAAAACAATTAATTAATGAGGTTCAAAGATTTTGTAAAATCTGTCTTGACGCTGCCTTGGCGCTTAGCGCACTGCGTTGCTAAGTTGGATGCTTTCAAAAAAATTTCATCATATCCTGATGAAGCCCGCTGGGCGAAAACTTTAATTTTTCTACTCTCTCACGAAATTCTCTTTCGAGTTCGTCATATATATATATATATATATATGGACAATTTTCAATTTATGTATTATTCACGTAATACTGTAAATTTGTTTACATACGTGTCGAGTTACAAATTCTAATACCATGAATACTGTCAAAATATCCACATCACCTTAAAGCAACTGACAAAGTCCATACCAATGCTAATAATATATTTTTTAATAGAGACTAATATGATAAAATGATAGAGTAATGAAAGTGACATTATTAATAATGATAAATGATACAGAAAAATATGTCGACATTCAGCTTTTGTTTTGGTATATGTTATACCATATTGTATCATGTTTTGTAATAAATGTACCTACAGAAATCATATATATATATATATATATACATTCATATTAAATTCATATGAAGTCTAAACTTCGGTCCAAATCATCTTATTAAGGTAAGGAAGTTTCGTCACCGGTGAATTCACGAGTAGCCGAAATGATCGTCACCGTGCCAAACTCTCCTTTACTGGTGACAACAGCTGCAGTTCCTCTGGGTGATACCGCGAGGAGAAGCTTGGAAAAACTATGAGTTTCTCCTTCAAAGAGGGTATCCAACAATTCTCCGTTCAAATAGAACCTTTGGAGAGTTCTTAACCCTGTTTCATTCTTCCAGAGGACATACAGCAACATGTCGTTGTCGCACCCGATTGCAACATCTTTCCATTCGGGACGGGTGATGGTACTCAGAAGCTTTCCGTCCCAGTCAATGACCGATACCTTTGATGAATCATGGGTGAACATGATCTGATCAGGACTGCATGGACAGACTGCAATATCTTGTGGCGAGAGGTCACCTGTGGGAATCGATTTCGCTTGGAATCCGTCGGCACGTACAACATATATCTTGTGGTAGCTTGGAACACTGCAAAAAATGTTATCTTTAAGATCGGTAGCCATGTCCGATATGGGACCTGGTAGATTCGAGACATAGTAGGCATTGCATTGACTGTCTATAAATTCCTCGCCACCCAACACAAAGCGAAGGTCTGAGAGCGATGCTAAAGCTGATCCAGGGTCATCTACAAGTCTCATCTCTGTATCAAATTCAATTGCCATTTTTGAGCAAATTGTGGTTTGTTTTACGGCTGAATACCGACAATGTTCATACAGCTTTTGCTTTATTTTACTATACCCTTTTCCAATTTCTTTTACGTACGAAGATGTGGTTTGAGAGTAGCTTGGTCCGCCTAAGGACGCCGAAACAGCTAGTCTCCCATCACGAGTAAATATCATTGCTCGAAGGTCGTCGTCGTTGTCATTGGTACGTATACAAATGGTCCTTCTCCCGCACACGTCATGCTTGGTATACATCTGAGCTCCAATAAGGGACTTTTCCTCTGCCAACCTGAAACGAAGTCGTCTTACTTCCATGACTTTGTTGATCGTCTTGAGGATGTATTTCTCTGGTGCTATAGAGAGAAGGCTGTGAAGGGATTTCAGTAGATCTTTGTAAAAGGCAGCAATCAGACCGGAATTCTCGCTCTGCTCTAAGGCCTCTTCTGCTTTCACCTGAATGTTCACAATGCTTTCAACCCGATCTTCAATTATTTTCTGCCATTGACCAAATGTTTGATTCCGTAATTCGGAGAATTTTTCATTTTTAACTCTCAGATCCGTTTTCATGCAGTGGATGTAATCATCAATTTCATTATCAAACTGTTTATCAAGGAGATCTCTCTGTTTCTTGGCCAAGTCTTCGGCGTTCTTAATCTGAGGAATAATGCCCGCACATTGTTCGCTCACTTGCGCCAGTTTTGACAACTGTGATTGTATTTCCTGACTCATCACCGGGACGAAATCTTCCACTGGGACACACTTATGGTTATTCTCGGGACAATGGTCACTAACAGAACACTCATTGCAGACAGGAATGAGACAGAACGTACAGAACAAGTCTCTCTTCTTTCCTCCATGCTTCTCGCAGAAGATCCTCTTTTCCTTATCATCAATATTCTCCAGACCTGCCTCGACCACAGGGGAACTGCAAATGAGATGATTATGCCTATTCGTACATTGTGTGCACAAAACTTGCTTGCACTCGAAACAATTTAAGAAGGACGATGCCAAATCTGAATTGATGTACCCACAAACCTCACAAAGTTCAGTCACTTTCGTCTTCTGCTGATGCTTTGGTTTCTCTTTCTCAAGTCTTTCCATCAGGGTAATGGCGCGAAAATCTTGTCTTAGGCCCAATATTCCTGCATCGGTGAGTATTGTTTCTTCATCACATACTGGACATGCGATCTTTCCAGCGGAGAACTTTTCTTCCTTATACGTCTCTAAGCATTTCTCACAAAAACTATGTAAACATGTGAGTACACGTGGCTTTCGTAGCTGATCTAGACAAATGGCACACTTCACTTCCTCTCGAAGAAGAGTAAACAAATCTGCAGTTGCCATGTTGACTGAGTATCATTAAAATGTAACTGTTAGTCAAAAAAGATTATGTGTTTTTTATTGGAAACTAGAGCAAAAAGAACATGATCTTACAATCTATGAGAAAATATATAATTATATGAAAGTATCAAGTCAAGCCACAATATAAGAAGTGTACACATGAATGGTATTATACAGTAACGCATATATTAATGTTCAATGAAGTTCGTAGCTAGAAAACATGACAAAGTATCACAACATTCCAAAATGTTAATTAATTGCAATCATACAGCAGGTACAGAGTCAGTCTAATGGCAGGCAAAATTCGTACAACCAAAAAGTAATATCTTTCTGGTTTCCCTCTCACTATCATCGAACGTCTTGAGATGGTTGTCAACGATGAGTTCTGATGACCACCACCAACGAACACGTCCTATATTTCAACGGTGAGTTGACAGGTCCTAGGAATCTGAAATTGAATAAGTCAGTTAAAGCGAACGTGTTCATTTTTTTGTTTGCGAACTACAAGGCCACTGTGTCCATTTTACTGTTGTTACTTGTAAAGGCAAAACATGCATTTTCTGTAAAGTTTGATTCCAAGTCTTATTTGTGAAAATGTCACAATCAGATGCAATATCAGTGAATATGATTAGGTATGCGTGGTGTCATTTACGGAGGACTCTGCAATATGTTCTATGATTTTGTAAACACAGGGGCACACTAATTTCAAAAATATTCCGAAAAGAGAAAGGTTTTCACAATTTTCAGGTGCCTTAGAGGTAGAAATATTTAAAGGGGGATACATTTGGGGGTTGTGTACTAGTATGCCAGTATCACTATGCCAGATGGTTTTAAAAGGGTTGCTAAAGACAGTTGTTCCCCCCCCCCCCTAAATCCTCAGGTGTTTTGCACAAAATAATTATTCAAAGCAGGACTCGTCTTTAATTTATAACAGACAGGACTAGAGATATACTATCCTCAATTTATAATGGAAAGGGGATTTCTTCCAACATAAAAATTGTGGAGAGGGAAGGAATATTATGATTTTTTTTCTTTTCACAGCAAATGGCCAAATTGCAGATCGAGTATGACATCACGCAATCATCATAATAGAATGTCCAGTGAAAGTTTCCCCGTAAATTTTAGCGATCTTGACTTTCCAAAATTCGTAATCTCTCCTTTTAAAAAACTTTCTCAAAATGTTCACTGATTTATTTCCAAGACTTTTATTTTGTGCTTGTTTCTCATCAGGATAACATTCTACGAAAAATTAATTTCCCTTTAATCCCGCCCCAGCATATTGCTGCCGACAACTGCTTCCCCGGAAATAAAGCATTAATGACACCCCACCCCCCCCCCACACACACACACACACACACACACACACCCTTGTTCCATGGCCCGTTCTTCCTTTTAGGACGTCATGTTTTCTCTCTTTCCCCTTTTTTCTTTATAAAGAAGAACATTTTTATGGAACCAGCTCATTAAATCACTTTTAATCATTCAGCGATTATAAGGGGACCACAGATACATGTAATTAAGAATATTTATGGAATAGATAATTTTGATTGAAAAACGTGATGCTTTGCACTACAGTTAACCAGTATGACGGACCTACATTTTTTTTAAACAAAACTACCTACATTGATGATCATGATCTATGTTTGAAACGAAAATATTTCCTTGATATTTCCATGATATATTGTTCGGATAGTTCCCCACATCAAATGGATAAAAACAAAGCAAACCAAACCAAACCAATTAAAATTAATAAAACATGTCATATATTACTATACGGGCGATAATCCAGACAAATGAAGTCACGAGAATTTATGAAATAGGAAATCCGCAGTACATCCCAAGGATTTGAATACAAAAACATATTGATTATGTACAAAAGAGAATAGGATTACAGTGCAACTGTTGAAAGGGTGGTATTGAAAAAAGTTGAGTCGTGCCCCCCCCCCCCCCCCCCCGTCCTCCTCGGAGAAAAAAAAAAGAGAAAGAATTCGCTGGCAAGGGATTTCAGAAAAATTCATTTCGAGACATATGTTCCTAATTAAAAGTGTGTCTAATACCTGAACGTTTTTTTCAATTGAATTCAATTTTATCCGTCCGTCAACAGTAATATCAAGGAATTGAGCATGGGATTTTTACAATTTTTTTTTAAAATAACAAAGAAAAGGGGCAATCCAACCTTTGTAATAACTTGAAGACGAGGACGAAGACGAGGGCAATATGGTTCTTTTAAGGGCAACATTTTCGATATTCCCCGAAAGTAGAGAGCCAGCCAATATTATTATTACTACCTATATCATGTATATGCATATTTTGTAGCAATTACAAATACGTCTGTATGCTACGCGCGGTAACAAGCCCAGATTACATACCTCTATGATTAACCTGAAATCAGAGGGACTGATTCTTTACCTTTTTTCTATTACTGTTCTTTACCTTTCTTCTAGTTCTCCCTTTTGTATTATTTTCATTTAGTCCCCATTGAAGACCAGTTGCACTGATATAGGTGTGGCTGATAATGGGCTTTCCAACCGTCTCTTATCTTCTTATCTCCTTTATTACATCAATTGTAAATTTACTTTAATGAATGTTATACAATTGTATATTTTTTTAATTTTTTTTACAGAATTTCATGTATCATAATTTCTGTGTATTTTTATGTTGATTCATTATGTTCATATGATTATAATTGTATATTATTTTATGACGGAAAATAAAACAAACAAACAAAACAGGCAAAGACGTGTTTGTAATTGCTACAAAATAGTCATATACATGATATAGGTAATAATAATAATAATAATAATACATGTATTGACTGACTCTACTTTCTGGGAATATCGAAAATGTTGCCCTTAAAATAATAATAATAATAATATTGGATATTTATATAGCGCTCATATCCACCATGAATGGTGCTGAAGGCGCTCCAATATTACCCTGGCTTTAGCCCAGCTGCCCTATAAAAGAACCATATTGCCCTCGTCTTCGACTCGGGGCAACATATTTGATATTCCCCTCAAGGCCAGTCAATATTATATAAATGATGACCGCTCAGAACTATGGCCTGTATTTTCGAAAGTGGCGTAAGTTTTGCTTGAATTAACTTAGGTCACTGATTTATGGAAGGCCATTCGTCAACCCCCAAGTCCCGTATAAATGACTATATTTATGTAACAAAATAAAGAAACAAAATTATTTTCTTGCATGAAATGAGCATCAGAAATCAATTCTATCTTGTTGGATTTTGTATATATATTTATTCCTAGAACAATGGTGATTTTGTAGGATTGAAAGAGGGTGACATTTGGCTCTCCATAATTTGGTGGCCTAAATTTACACAATTAGTGCGGTCAACATTGAGCCCGATTAACATACACCTTTTCTTGTTCTTTATAGAATTTTTTTCAAACTTTCACCTTCCTGTTTCTCTTACGTTTATCCTTTCACAAAAATCAGCTTTTTATAAAGGTCGGATTGCCCTTTAACAATTATTTTCAAGCTGATTCATTTTATATAGGGTGTCCATGCCGGATTTTCAATTCTCAATGCATTTGACAAAAAAAGGTTTCTTCACCTACCCTCAAATATTACAGATGTTCGTCGACCTCACAACAAATTATTTGCTTGGATTTTTTCTTTGTTTTTAATGATTGGAAATATAACTTTTCTGCCATAATTTTTAAGGGGCGCAGAAAAGAAGCATCAAAATGATTTTTATCTCATGTTATTTGATTTAACTTCTTTCCACCATCAATTACGGAGTACAAGTATAAATTAATTTCTTATGAAAAATGGTTAATACTCACGTGCGGTACAATTCAGTCGTGCTCTATGTGTCGACACTACTATCATTTTAAATATTCCATACATGAATGGATTGACTGTCCTCAGCTTTTCTTTATTCTAGCTAGTAATATGTATCTAAGAATCAAAACTGGATAAATAGGAAATATATCAATTTAGATATATAATTGCAGTTCTCTCAGGAACTGGAAGTTCTCGAATTTGAAGGTGATCGAGCCTGGAGCACCTGAAATCTGATATTTGACACCCAGTTCTTTCATTTATATGTACACGAACATTAGGAGAGAGAAAGAGAGAGAGAGAGAGAGAGAGCAGTATACGAGTAAGAATCCTACGATTCAGCTTGGATTGCGAAATGTTTGCTTCCTGTTATGTCCATGATTCAGGATATTGCGAAATTTGACATCGTTTCCAAAAGTGTCCTAGGAATCTTACAAACCTGGATGATGAGAAATATTTCCGAATCATGGCGAGGGCATGTTGCCAATAAACTGTAGTGTCTAGGTCTGTATTCGTCAAAACTAAGAGTTTAAACCAGGGGCGTCGATTCATGCCCTGGAAACACACATACACAAGCGCACACGCCCACCTCCCCCCCCCCCCCCCACCCACCCACACACACAAGCACACACACACATATTACTGGACAGAAAATAGCCACCAAAGATGACTTGATTCATTTTCTTGACCTTAGGGAAAAGCGAACGTTTTGGAAAGCAGGGATGGGGTTGTTTCCCCCTTAAATAAATTAATAAATACCTTATTCATGAGTCATATACGTGTCTTGTTTATAAGAAAAGGCATTATGATGTGAAATGTCTATCATTTACCGAAGGGTGAATGTGGGGGCTGAACAAATTTTGAGATTTGAAAATAAAAAGGTCCTCCAGTTTTAAATTTGCACAAAATTGCACCATTAGGGGGTTTCACTGACCCTACCCCTGACTTTAATTATCATTTATCTAGCTCTTTTATCACATACCCCCAGAGGCGTCAGAACGTCGGGCTTGGACAATGGATATGGGGGTAGCTTTTTTTGTCCGCCACTGAGAAAAAAGATGCCCCCAATCCATTGTCCGAGCCCTCTGATACCACCTCCCTGTTGTGCTCTAAAATTTTCCCAATATCTGTTGAAAAGACGGGTAAAGCAGGTTAAACACTCAGCTTAAGAAATGCACGATATGGTTTATACTTGTTGCCGTTCTTGTATCATCCTGTCTTTATTATTACTATTCAATTAAAATTTAAAAAAATATTTCACCAGGTCCATTGTCAAATATGGGATAACGGCTTGTATTATCAGACCCAACAATCAGAAGTACAATAACAATGACCATGATACTAGGTCTGAGAAAAAACAAACATTTGAAACTTTGGTTCGTTAATAGCTCATAAGTTAAACCTCATGTTAAATTGATGTTTGTACACTGTAAAGTAGAAGGATGCCAAATTTATTTGACCTTAAGTCTTATGACATTAATTCAAATATTGTCCTTATAAATCGATGCTTTGAATTTTTAATTGCATTTTCACTTTTTGACAAATCTTGGATAGAATAAAGCAGCAGTTAATTCAGAAACATAACAACTACAATTGTGAATTGCAGCTGAAATACCAGAGCACCTCCTGCAACCCAGAGTCAATGATACATGACACTGGACAGCAAAAATGTGTATTAAAAGAGAGGAGCAATGCACTATGATATTATGGATTCTGAATGAAATTACTGATACACAGAGATTTGTGGCTTTTATCTTTCAAAAATATTTTATATTGTTCCAAAATTAACTTCAGAGTTACTAACGATCATGTGTCAAATGTATGTTCAACATGGGGCCACAATCTTATATCAGGGCCGAATGTACATATTGTGCATGCTGACTTGTATCAATACTACAAAGAATAATTATCAAATCAGTTCATACATGCATTTACATACCTTCATACAATGGTATTGGCCAACTCAATATAGCTTATATGCATATGAAAAATCTTGAAAATTTTAATATTTTCATTAGTCAAACCTTTAAAAGTTTATCTTATAGCGTATCGGTTTCTGACACAACATCTAAATTTTGCTGAGCACATATTTTCAGCTTTTGTTGTTAGTTTTTTTTCCGTATCGTATGATTACATTTACAACAACACGTGACAAAATATAAAAATGTTTAGTGAACATTGGGAATGCATATGTAGGCCTATATGGTCTTTTTGATTCAATAAATTAGTTCTTGACCATTATACAAAAGCAATCAAAATGAATATTAATTATATAGAGAGAGAGAGAGAGAGGCAACAAAATAAGTACACCTGCAGACGTAGCTGTTGGTACCACGCTTTTAATAAGCTTTCGGGCACTTGGCCCTTCTTCGGATCTACATGAGTAGGACAGAAACAGCAATAGAGATAACTGAGATATTTGAACGCGTGAATATATATATATATATATATATATATATATATATATATATATATATATATATATATAAATAAACCGCATTGTTGTGTGTCCAGCTAGTACCCTTTAGTCATATATATATATATATATATATATATATATATATATACAACAAACAATAATATATAATATAGAAAAGGAACATATAATGTGATACAACTAGTACAACTAGAATATATGTACATATTCATAGATGTAATTAGCACCCGAGTACACTACCTCACCATGTTAAAGAGTGTGAGCCAATTGTTGATATTACATTATATTGATATAGCTATGTGCATTCATATCTTGACTGTTTCTTCGTTCATTGAATACTCTATTATGTGTGGGTTTTGGTTCCCTTAAGGGCTTGATCACACTATAAGAGTCACGGAAAAGTTACAATGGGTTTTAGCACGTTTTCGTTCGAGAAACGTACAAATGTTGTACGATCACCAGGTTAATCGTAAGTGAGAGCAGGTTCAGTGCTCGTTCATATTGAGATGATGCATATCCCATTCCTCTTTTTACAGCAAAAGTTCCATGTACAAGAGAACCGTCTACCTGTCCTGTATCATCTTCTATTTCAGATAATTCTAGGCATCAGATCATATGAAGATGACCACAGCTGCTGGGCCAGAAGTTTAACATGCTGGTTTCTCCACAGAGCAATTATGAACCAGGATGGGAGCAAAGTGTTTGGCAACACTCCACCTGTCATTTAGATGAGCAATTGAGTGTAGAAAAGCACAGTGTGTGTTTTATTATTTTACTCTTTTCCTTTGTGTTCATTGTATCTTTAAGCATAACGGGTGTATGTTGTAACTAGAAAAGAAAAAAAAATGAAGTAAAATTTCTTTGTCTGATCCATGACAAATTATTGCTTTCTGACTCCAGACTTTTTAAGTAGTACGTAGGCCTAAATGGTACATGTCCAACTCTAAAAAGCTAAAAGGAACATTTGTAATAGCTAGGTTTTCTGAGCACTAGATGTACAAAATAAATAATGGAGAAAATACAAACCTGTCAGAAATTCATTATATTTATTACCATATTATATCCATTAAGTAGCAAAAATTAAGTAAATAATTAAAAATAATAAATTTGTAAAGCTTAACTTCATTTGCTTATAGCCCTTGGGGACCTCCTGAGGGTGTAAAGAAAGTTGTATTTTTTTTTAAAGCATTATCTCAAGAATTCTTAAGATCACTCTGGACACTGAGTATCTTAGGTAGGCCCTTGTACATGTGCGCCACCCCACATCCTCCAGTCTTACCAGCTTTTTTTAAAAGCTCAGTCTTTTTAGGATTAACATGTTTTTGTTCCATTTTTTCCCTTTCTTTTCAGAAACGTGAGAGCCCAGATGCACACGGCAGATGACTATGAAATCACACATTCGTTGGATGATGAGATGCAGTTCACCGATGTGGCAGAAGGGGAAGCTGTGTGCACAATGGCAAGTCTCACCATAGCCTTCTGTTAAGTTTGCTCGTTTGCATCCATTATGCATTCAACTTGAGGCATGACAAAGTCCACAACATCTTGACGTTCCTGCAGAAAGGTCTGATTAACCTAGTAGATTCAACCACTGCTCCTCCTACATGTCGTAGGGTTGTCCGAATGATATACAACATTAACATAATTCTCACCAATTCTTCGACTGAACAGTAAATACACGAACCTCACTACCACTCAAAGGGCCCTGTAACTCATGTTGTTTGTAGTATTTATTTGGTTTATGACTGTTCAGCGTCACCTAAGCTGGCCACATAGTGGCCCCGTCAGAAATTTCACATACGCATGTACATGTATTAACATAGTGCATACACTGTACAGAAGGAAATGCCTTTTTGAACCATCCCAGAATGTATAGTTTCTGGAAAATTTTCAGTGCAATTAAATCAGCTGTTTATGTTTTGCACTGAATTTTGTGAACAAAATAACTCTGGAACGGGAAAAAACCAGTTTGTTATATTAGGTATTGCATCATATCTGAGCTCTTTACATCAAGTTCTACTGTTAATATTGCATTCTCGCTATTTGAAAATGTTAATCAGTCATTCTCAGAAACTGTAACAATTTTATGCAAAAGGAAGTTGGAAGTTGACAAATTTACTTACCGGTATCGTTATTTACATGGAGGATACGGTGGATTGTTTTCCCTAAATGGGACATTAGTAGTCTCTGCCTAGTTTTGAACTTAAGATATTCTATACTAGCTCGTGATTTGTGAATTGTGACTTTTTTGTTTGTTTTGTTTTGTTTTTGTTTTTTGAGAATGACTGTTACCAATTGATCTCTTGTTTAGCTCTTCATAATCGTACTACGTCTGCTGTGAAAAGGTAAAACTGAGCCTCATACACAGGCAAGGGGGACAATGATTGGCGTTTGCCCCTTTTTTAAGCATTGTGTGTAAATTAATGAACTGTCTACACAACATTTGGTAACGGTTACAGCCCTATAGCTAGAAGGTCCGATAGTTAGCGGGTCCGATAGACCGACACCCAATAGATAGAAGGTTCGATAGACCGAATGTACGAGAGGGTCCAATAGACAGACGGTTCTATAGACCGAATCGGCGGAGGGTCCGATAGTCAGAAGGTCCGATAGACAGAAGGTTCTATAGACCGAATCGGCAAAAGGGTCCGATAGTCCGAAGGTTCAGTAGGGCTCCCGTAGTTAGAAGGTCCGATAGACCGACAATAACGTAAAAAACACTGACTGCCTTGGGTAAAATAAGTGGTTACAATGTTTTTAATAGTTTTATCTCATAAAAGGAAAAGGGTAATGCCTTATCTTCTTCTATGTGTATTGTAATAGACCGATGCACTAGGTCTGTAGGCCCACCCCCCCCCCCCAAAAAAAATGGGGAACTTATTTTAAAGTTTTGTTTTATACATTTTCAACATGTTAAAAGTATTTTTATCAGAGCATCATCATCACCGTGGGGCGGGGGTGGTGCACCCATGCAGCTCAGACACCCGGTTAATTTTGCCACTAAACCGATGTATTGGCAATGGGGAACGCTGACCATTTTTTGAAACATGGAAATCTAATTATATGGTGCACACTAAAGCCCCGAGGCCCATCATGCCCGAAGCATTTTTTTTTCTAGTGGAGCAAGCTGAGGAAAGGGCGTCCCCTTCTAACACAAGTGTTATTTTTTAAACAAAGAAATCTTATGGGGTGCACACTTTATAGTTGAATTTTCATTAAGAGCAACAAAAGATAAGATTCTGACAACAAAACATTCTGACCGATAAAAATGAAATTGTTTCAATTAGGCCCTACCACCTTCTTGGGAGGGGGCGTTTCCATTTTTTTTTTTTTTTTTTTTGGGGGGGGGGGGGGGCTTCAGGTGATATTTTCCTACCAGCTATGATTTCAGCTTTTATATTTTTTTGAATGTTCACCGACTACACCCATACTACTACCTTGTGGCAAATTTTAGTCTGTGGACTTTGTCGGGTAAATTATACTTTTTTGGGGGTGGGGGAATTCGAGAATAGTCGGATACCTCACTGCCCGAATATTATGATCTTCGGGCTTCTTGTTGCTGCAGGACGTAAGAGGTGCTTGCTGCAAGAAACAATCTAGGCCTAGTTTCTTGATTGTATTAGCGAGCAAAGCGAGCGAACGAGAGAGAAAGAGAGAGAGAAAAAAAAGAAGAATTTTGTATCCTGAGAATAGATTCTAGCGTATTGTTATTCCGTTCTCATAATCTGTGTAACATGTTATCGGCATCTTCCTTTCTCATATTGGGAAGAGACTATTGGTCACAAGCCATTATTTCTGAAAATTCATCTCTTTAGCCCCTTTAGGTCAACTTGCCGCTCGATTCCTTTCAGTTATGTTGCTAACATTCTTTGAGTAGAAAAATAGCATAACATTAGCTAGAGATTCAAGATGCAAACCAAATAACTTTCATAAGAATATGACTTATTAATATAATTGGCATTGGTTTATATACATAAATATGGCGATTATATTGATAACTAATATCAATAATGAAAATATAATGGGCATTGGTAAATAACCCTAATAATGCTAGTGAGCGAAGTTTTTGATTTTTTTTTTCTTCTCTTTCCTTTCTGATTTCTTCTTTTCTTTTTCTCTTCTTTTCCTTTCTTTTCTTTTCTTCTTTCCTTTTCAACCTCTTCCTGTTTTGCTTTTTCTTTGGTTGGAACGCCCCCACTTATTTTAACCACTTATGTTTTACCCACTTATCATTTTATCCACTATTTTACCCTTTTTACGTATTTATTGTCGGTCTATCGGACCTTCTAACTATCGGACCCCTACTGAACCTTCGGACTATCGGACCCTTTTGCCGATTCGGTCTATAGAACCTTCTGTCTATTGGACCCTCATGTACATTCGGACTATCGAACCTTCTATCTATCGGACCTTCTGACTATCGGACCCGTTGGTCATTCGATCTATAGAACCTTCGGACTATTGGACCCTCCTGCCGATTCGGTCTATAGAACCTTCTGTCTACTGGACCCTCTCGTACATTCGGTCTATCGAACCTTCTATCTATTGGGTGTCGGTCTATCGGACCCGCTAACTATCGGACCTTCTAGCTATAGGGATGACCCCTTTGGTAACTCCTAGCCCGGGGAGGCAAAAAGCATTTGCTTTTATTAAAACATAGAACAACGTGTTGGGGTATAAAAGTATGGAGCAACTGACCGATATGAGACTGTGTGTTCTAGTTTTCTTTTGCAAGGAAATATTGTCACTAGCGCTGTTGAAGAGGTGATGTGAAGTTGTAAATGGACTGAAAAGATTTAATTGATAGGGGCAGGGAAGGTACCATTGTGGTAAAAGGAGAAAGAAGGAGAAGGGGGGGGGGGGTAAAACCTCCATAGGAGTATCACACAGTTTATTCAGTGTTGAGGAGCAGTTGACGACATTAATCCAAAAATACAGAAAATGTCTTTGCAGGGAATAATAATCAAATATGTTATATGAAAGAGATGCTAGAATTTTTAATTCCAATTCAGTAGTGGAAATAAAGCTTATGAAAGGGTTATCATACTCAGGAAAGATTCAGCAAAGATGGACTCCTTAAGCCTTTAATGGGAATATTGAACTCAGAAATGCCCAGATGAGGAATGAAACTACTTGTATACAAGTCACACCACCTGCAGCCTTGTCTATCACGTTTCAATTCTTTTGTACCGACAGGTAAGAGTAGAATTGTACTGGAAGCATTCCATGATTAAAAGAAGGAGCTTTATTGGGGTGCATGGGAGATCTAGAGGGCATAAACCAGCCTGCTCAGTATGCAAATGAGGGAACCAGTGACGTCACCCACTCACTATTTCTTTTGTATTTTATTACATGAAATACGAAATATTTTAATTATTCCTTGTTATAATGTGAAACAAGGTTTGATTCCTCGCTGAACATGTGTAATTGCCATTGTTGCAACCTATACACAATTCAATGAGAGCTTCCTAATTGTGAAATCTGCAGAAATAAAAATATTCTATATTTCACATAATAAAATACAAAAGAAATAGTGAGTGGGTGACGTCACTGGTTCCCTCATTTCCATACTGAGCAGGATGTGCATATAACTGTCTTGCGAAATTAAGCGAAACTTTAAAACTCGCCTCAATTAGCCAATCAGCTCACGAGTTTTAAGGAACGGTCCCAAAACCTCTACTTATCCCCCCTTTTCGCCAAAACGGGACATAATTTGGACAATCGATTGCTAGATTCGTGATTAGAAGGCAAAAATACATGGAAACAGCACCCATTTTCTCTCCAATTGAACTCCCTCAACCACTGCGTGAATATTTTCAGTTCCGTGACGAACTATCTTCAGTTGATGGGGTCATCCTCTACAAGGACCATGTAGTCATACCACCATCCCTCCGGGAGGAAGTGCTGTCTCACCTGCATGCTGCCCACCAAGGGGTCACCTCCATGACAGCTCGTGCTGGCATCGATCTTCTGGCCTGGTATCACCCCTGCGATTGCTGCTCTCCGTGCAAACTGCACCGAGTGTAACCGGATTGCACCCTCCAACCCCAGTGCCCCACCAACTCCCCTGCTCTCCCCAGCCTACCCCTTCCAGGTATCTGTGCAGACTAAGGGATGCAACTATTTGGTGTTGGTGGACTGGACAGGTACTCAAACTGGACGATCGTTGAACGGTCCATTCAGGGGGCGGATGGACTGATCGCATCTTTGTCACTTTCGGCATTCCCGATGAGTTGGCTTCTGATGGTGGCCCCAATTCACAGCAGTGGCTACACGCGGTTTCCTTATGGACTGGGGCATACATCATCGCCTCGCTTCTGTTGCCTACCCCCCACAGCAACTGCAGAGCTGAAGTAGCTGTCAAGACCATCAAGCGTCTCATCAAGAGCAACACAGGCCCCACCGGTTCCCTGGACACAGACACCTTCCAACGTGACTATGCTTCAGTATCGTAACACCCCTGAGAGGGACACCAATCTCTCTCTCCGGCCTTGTGTGTCTTTGGCCGCCCCATCCAGGACTTCATCCCAATTGCTCCTGGTAAATACAAGCCGCACAATACCTGGCGTGATACCCTGCAGGCTAGGGATAGAGGCCCTTCGGAACCATCATATGAGGGGCAGAACGTTGGTCGGAACACACCAAACGCTTTCCTCCCCTCGTTATTGGGGACCACGTCCGCATCCAGAATCAAACGGGCCCACACCCTCTGAAATGGGACAAGACTGGAATCGTGGTTGAGGTTCGGCAGTATGACCAGTATATGTTTCGCGTAGACGGCTCCGGACGGGTCACACTGCGAAATAGGAAATTTCTGAGGAAGTACGTCCCTGTCCATCAGCCCTTACTACCAAAGAAAATGGAGGATGATGTTCACGCTTCACGTCGATCTGCCCCTTCGTCTACTCTGTGCCCCCTGCAGTCTCTGCTGTGCCGCTGTCGGCCTCGTCATGCCCCAGCACTCCCGACGTGTCGTAGCTGACCCTCCTTCACCATGCCAGATGACTCTGATGGTCCCGACGTACATTCCCCTCTCACCAGTGTACAGTCTTCTCCCCTGGCTCATACCTCAACTTCGGCTGCACATTTGCCCTGATAACAGAAAGTGTTAAAAAAATACGTGATATTTACGTCGTGGTTTTCGTCTTTTTTAGGTCCTGTAATTACGTCAATAAGACGACAACTTGCACCAACGCAAGACGTCAAGAGGACGACTTATTTTCACGTCATCTGTACACTGTGAAAACTGAAGTGCTGTATATAGCACTTTTTGAGGGCATGCATAGGGACTGCACTCAGAGTGCTATTGAATGCGCACAGGGTGCTATTTCAGCACTTTCACGGGAGCTGGACCGGCTCCTTAAACTGCTAAACATTCATTAAAAAAATGATTTGGGCGAGCTTCGAACCAGGGTCCGCTGATCGAGAATTGCTGGCATTACCGCTAGACTAACTCACATTGTACGATTTAGAGCAGATCATATTGTTACATAGTGAATTTACGACACCACATAGTTCATGTTATCTACTTGACTCCCATGACTAAACTGGATTGCAAGAAGCATTCGTTAGTCAATCGGTAACGTCAGCGCCTCTCAATCAGCGGAACCTGGTTCGAGGCTCGCCACGGTCACATTTTTTTTTTGCTGGTAAATTAGCACACTACAAGTGTTATAAACAGCATTTCAGGTGCAGTCACTATACATGCCCCTAAAAGTAGCACTTTAGTTTTTACAGTGTACAACACGTAGAGATGACGTCAAAATAAGACGTCCTCTTGACGTCTTGCGTTGGTGCAAGTTGTCGTCTTATTGACGTAATTACAGGACGTAAAAAAGACGAAAACCGCGACGTAAATATCACGTCATTTTTAACACTTTCTGCTATCAGGGAAGAGGAATGAAGACGTAGAGATGACGTCAAAATAAGACGTCCTCTTGACGTCTTGCGTTGGTGCAAGTTGTCGTCTTATTGACGTAATTACAGGACGTAAAAAAGACGAAAACCACGACGTAAATATCACGTCATTTTTAACACTTTCTGCTATCAGGGTGGCTTCCGCTGACTTGCTGCATCATCCTCCGCAAGCACCGGATCCCACGACTGATGCAGTGGATCCAGCACCCTCGTTTGCTCCGTCACCCAGACGCTCTCTCCGTCAGACCAGCAAGCCTGCATGGCATGCGGACTATGACATGTCACTTTACCTTAAGGATTACAATTTCTGGTGTTCTACATTTTGGAGTTCTTTTTCACCGCGTTTGATGTTCTTCTGCCGTCCTACCAGTTTTACCCGTGTTACCTGTTCTTTGGACACTGTTACTTGCTTTTGTTCCTATTATCTTTGACACGCTTCATGGTCTTTCTTCGCATCAAAGACTTTGGGGGAGATAGAGGACTGTTGGATTATTGTTCATTCAGTTCATTCAGAGTTCATTCAGCGACTTAGACAACAAAAATTTGGTAAGGTTGAACGATAAATGTTTGCTGCTTAGTTTAGTGCAGTGCGCGCTGATAATTACGGTGGCTGATTTCCGCCAAGGTTTTTTTTTCTTTGTTCAGTACGGCGTAATAACGCCCTAAATTACGGCGATATAACGCCCTATTACGGCGATATTACGCCCTATTACGGCGTTATAACGCCCTAAATTACGGCGTAATAACGCCCTATATTACGGCGATATAATATAATTTAGGGCGTTATAACGCCGTAATACGGCGTAATATCGCCGTAATAGGGCGTTATAACGCCGTAATAAGGCGTTATATCGCCGTAATAGGGCGTTATTACGCCATAATTTAGGGCGTTATAACGCCGTACTGAACAAAGAAAAAAAAACCTTGGCGGAAATCAGCCACCGTAGATAATTGTATTGATCGCTGAATCTCGTCGGTCATATTTGGACTAGCAAAACTGTTCTTTAAAAAAAAATTAAGCCCGTTAACGTCCGAGGTGTTGTATAAAACAAATAATGAATGGTCTTTATTCGTGCAATGGAACAAGATTTTGCATTCGGTGAAAGATGAGACGCTCTATTCAACTCGGCTGGTCTCGTTGAATAGAGCGTCTCTTATCTTCACCTCTTGCAAAATCTTGTACCATTGCACTCATGGCCATTCACTATTTGTATATTAAAGCAGTTAACCGCTTGTTGAGTTGACTAAAATAACTAGAATTGAGCACTATTGTAGTTGTGTACTAGTTATGATGGCTAAATTGCTAAATTTCACATAAGCAAGTGAGTAGAGAGAGAGAGGGGGGGGGGGGGGGGGGGGGGGAGGGGAAATTTGGGAAAAGGAAAAGAGAGGAGGTTGTACAGAAGAATGAAGAAAAAAAAAGAGAAAAGAGAGAAGAGTGAAACAAAGAAAAGAAAGTAAAACAAGCTATGAAACAATGAGAGAAAGCAACATAAGCTCGAAAAGACAAGCAGAATAGTTAGAAAATGGAAAATATGTAAATACCATGCGGCTGTAATGTACCTGGCTGCTTTTCCTTCTCACTTTTTTCTCTCCATTTTTTTTTCTCCTCTCTTACTATCCCTCTCCTCATTTCAATCCTTTTATACTTCTTCTCTTCTTCCCAGTTTCTTTATCAATCAGTTTCATCCCCCATTTTTCTTTCCTTACTAGATCTTCTACTTCCCTCTCCATATTTCTCTTTACCTATAGCTTTTCCTTTTTGTTTCTCTCTGTCCTTGACTCATAAAAATTTGCTATTGTCTTTATGCCTGTATCAAGAAGCCATGTGTGTAAAACTTATATTAGCAGTACAGTATAGCAGCATACACGTGTAAGCAGCATTTAACTCCGTTAAATTTTCGTATTCACATTTTCATTATTGGAATTTATTCTAACTTTAAAATCAAATACATTAAAAAATATTGTTTAATGTAGTGCTTCATCGAAATCACAGTTAATCAGATCACTCAAAAAAAGTCCCTCGACAAAGACTTGAAAAGGATGGCTACGCTAGCTGGCTAGCTAGCCATATGTGGCGCGCGCGACGTTAAATGCGTACATATCCGAGATTTTGCCATCTAGGATTTTGCCAACGAAGAAAAACCTTCGATGTTTTTTTATCAAAAAAAGCATCAGCTTTCCTTAGACAATAAGATTATCTTGTTAACTTTCATATACTACCATGTTTTGTTAAGCACATCTCTTATTCTGTCCCTGAGAATTTGTTGCAAGGTCGTTTTCGGTTGATAGTCTGACTTTGAGTCACGTTTATACTTATTGACATGAACTTCAAATTTTGCGAGCGACCGTAGCAAACGAGCACAATCTGGATTACAATCTGAGTACTTTTCCTAGAGGGTGGCTGTCCTAGGGGCTAGTTGTCCGGGGGGTAGTTGTCCTAGAGGGTGGTTGTTCTAGGGGTAGTTGTCTGGGGGTAGTTGTCCTAGAGGGTGGTTGTCCTAGGGGTGGTTGTCTGGGGGGTAGTTGTCCTAGGGGGTAGTTGTCTGGGGGTAGTTGTCCTAAGGGCTAGTTGTCTGGTGGTAGTTGTGCTAGGGGGTAGTTGTCTGGGGTAGTTGTCCTAGGGGGTAGTTGTCTGGGGGTAGTTGTCCTAGAGGGTGGTTGTCCTAGGGGGTAGTTGTCTGGGGGATAGTTGTCCTACAGTGTGGTTGTCCTAGGGGGTAGTTAGTTGGGGGGTAATCGTCCTAGGGGTAATAGTCCCGAGGGTAGTCGTCCTAGAGGGTGGTTGCCCTAGGGGGTAGTTGTCCAGGGGGTAGGGGTAATAGAACCCTTTTTTTATACCTAAATTAAACTTTGACCAAAAATAAAAGAGGATTGGCCCATCAAAGAGGCAATATAAATGTTATGCTACTGTAGTTTTGCCTTTTCTCTTTATCACAGTATCTTAAATCCACCAAAAATATGATGATACAATTTATTGTCAAAGTATGTATTTACGTGCAAATCTACTAAGAGTACGAGTGGCGGGCTATCAGCGGAGCATATCGTCCATCTGCATACGTCATATTTAGGGACCCATTTCGCTCTCTGGCAGTTCCGGGTTCGTAGAATTGGAGGGGCGTTTTGGAAATGTGTTCTTACATTGATTTATTGCAATCTGTTGGAGAATTCATGAACACCATTGTCTTCTTCATACTTCCCGCTTTCCATTCATATATAATTCACCCTATATTGTGATTTTCTTTTAATTTCTACTTTAAGTAAAAAATATATAATTTATTGTTTTATGTAATACCGTAATGCCACCAGTCTTGGCGCACCCTTGTACAGCTTCATTGCTGCAACGCCCTGTGTCAGCTGCCCTAGTCTCTGCGGAGCAAAATGAACTGATACGATTGGCTCGCATATTATTGTACCAAAATAAACAACTATGTGGCGTTTCACTCGCTGCCGATCGCGCAAAGAATGACGCCAGGCTATAAGCTCGTTTCCAAAGAGAATTATCCGCTGGGCATTTTTATGTTCTGCTTATTTTTTTGTAAAACAAGAACTTCCGCTTTAGCAGACTGAAACAAAATAAATAATATGTAGGGCCTACCATATTTTCTGTTTCCGATGTAATAGAGCTTAAAGGGACCGAAAAGTCGCCAATCGTGGTGTTTTGGAGCTTGGCCCGGCTCGGATAATATTCAGGAATATCCGTACATCGTTGGTAACGAGCACGCAATTGCAGTGATACACATGCGACCGAAGAAAGACGAACTGAAAAACCCAACTGACAAACATTACAGACGACAATTTTGTTCGCTGCTCAAAGATTGTTATGCATGACCTTGCAATAGGGGCAAGCGAATAAAATTGAACGTACATGGATATCGAGCAGTGGCCATAGATGTTGGCCAGACAAATTTTTTGCAGGTCTTTGAAAACATACTTTGGAAATAAATTGTCTTTGTAACAAAGTTAGCTGTCTTACCGAGACAGCTAACTGTGACGCGCCATTCCTACAATTATAGCCTACAACACACAAATCATGACGTATACATAGGCAGGCCGCAAGGACAATACGATAGCGGGATAGCTTCCTGCGTATGGTTTCGTAGCGCGCCGTGTACTAACTCGATACTTTATACAACACAGTGACTTATCTTAGATTAATCCTTCTTCGCAATACTATTTGCGAAAAGTGCGGCGACACTGGATCAGCAGAAGCCCCGCAGAAGCGCCGCCGTAGCGTTCACGCCGTAGAAACAAGATGCAATATTTTAGGTGGATATTATTCACAAGAATATCTGGCATCGAATGGTCGGTTATTCTTCAGCAAACATAGTAGTTTCTGAAAATTATTGATCCAAAACTGTCAAAACCCTCCACCACTGGTGACATTACGCTATGTGGATACATAATTCATCATCCTATTGGTAAGCATAAAGGTATCAAAATTTTTGCTTGCTCGCTTCGCTCCCTCGGGTATAGCCGTACGAGGCAGGGAGGGGGGCTGTAGACCCCTCCCCCGAAAATATTAAATTTACCGGCATTCGGCATCCTCCACCTCATTTTCGGGCAGGGAAATGGTCTCTTGTAATCATCTTATTTATACAATTAGCACATTTTGATGATGAAATTACACTTTCACGGTTATAAAGTGTCATATTTTGCTCGCTAGCTTCGCACACGTTTTCGGACAAGCTTCGTCAGTGTTATTACGTGTTTGTATGTATGTGCATATACGTACGTGACGTAAATTCAGAAATATTTCTGGCCCGCCTGACAAAATAATTAAGAACCCAGGTCCTAGAGCTATCTTTCTATCACTCTCAAGTACTCTCTCTCTCTCTCTCTCTCTCTCGCTCTCTCTCTCTCTCTCTTTCTCCTTCTAAGTCGTATAGGTACTGTCTCCCGTTCTCCCTCTAGCTTTTAATCACCTTTCTACACTCTTCTGTCTCTAAAAACAGTGTTGGATTACTTTTATCTCTCTTTCTCTATCTTTGAATTCAATTCTCACTTTATTTTCTCCTTGTATAGATTGCCACCCCCCCCCCCCCCATTTCTCTCTCTCTATTTATACCCCCCTCTAGCTTTCGCTTATCTCTCTCGCTTTCTCTCTATCTACCGTTCAAGCAAACTCACTGGCCTGTACTCTGCTAAAATTTTAACCCGTCCCTGGGTCTATAGAGTGTAGTTTTAACAAGAGAGGTTAGACCAACGTCTATAACCATTCCTTTTGTTAAAGGTAATAGTTTTGGGAAGCCCTCAAAAACTTTTCGTGATATTTCTTTGATTTTTACGGAGCCCCTAAGGGGACATAAAATGACACGAGTTTTTTTTTTTTTATCTCGGGGCCCCGACTTATTAACTCGGGGCCCCGACTTATTATCTCGGGGCCCCGACTTATTATCTCGGGGCCCCGACTTATTAACTCGGGGCCCCGACTTATTAACTCGGGGCCCCGACTTATTAACTCGGGGCCCCGACTTATTAACTCGGGGCCCCGAGTTATTATCTCGGGGCCCCGACTTATTAACTCGGGGCCCCGACTTATTATCTCGGGGCCCCGACTTATTATCTCGGGGCCCCGACTTATTAACTCGGGGCCCCGAGTTAATAACTCGGGGCCCCGACTTAATTATCAGCATACGATACCATGCATATGTACGGGGCTCCGTACATTATGCATACACTACCAGCCGTATCAACAATCCCCATGCTGTTTTAACGCGCCATGCTTGCCTAAGTCACCATACCTTACAGTCAAGAATGGACGAACGAGAACAAGAACAAAATGATTTGATTTAGGTTTGTTTCGAAATGGGACTTTTGTATAAAGATATAGTCACGGTTCTTGCAACAGAGTGCGGAATTATCATTTCTACCCGTCATTTGCATGGGCGTCGGAAGGGATTTTTGATTGGTCCGGCTCCGCCTGCCGTGCCGTAGGCACGGTGCGTGCCGCAGGCACGCCAGCCAAAAAGGTAGATTATTGGTCAGGCTCAAGCCGGGCCGGCCGGGCCGGCTCCGACGCCCATGATTTGAAACGGCTTCTCAGACAGCTTGGTTTGTTTAGAAGAAAAAACTACAGTCACATCGGTGAGGTAGTTGAATTTGTCCAAAGGCAGGTTGAGCGATCGGGTCGTCTACATGGTTACCGGTGGATGTTTGAAAAATGTTTAGCACATCATATTAAGTGTAAAAAAGATAACCACTATAGATGGGTTGGCAATGTAAGGGGGAATTAATAAATGTAACAGAAACAATATGTGAATCCTGATTTATTAGGAAAAATATGTGTTGTCATTGTCAGATTGTTATATTTAATCAAATCTGACAAACTGTTGTTATGCTCTTTATGAATGTCAATCTGAAATTCTTTGGATTTTCATTGATCTATGGATTAATACACAAACAGCTACTAAAATAGAAAGGTATACATTTTGGCAAGGTGAGCTTGAAGTATGTCAAAATCAGATACATTTATGATCGGCTGCCAAGTTATCAATGTCAGAGAAATTTCAGCTCGTAAGTGACAATGCAATGCAATTTTAAAATCTGTGATAGAATTAAATGAATGATGACAATAGCCCGGATATTGTAAAGTTTTGATCTTAGATGGCGCTGTTACCATTAGTACCGGCCGAGTGCGTACTGGCCGCAAGTCACATTGATAAAAATGAATGAAAATAAATTTGCCTATGTACCAAAAATTATAAAAATAATGATTATCTTGTTTTCTTTTATTTATTTCAGTTATGTTCATTATTTTAACCAGTAAAACGTGGATAAGAGAAATACTGAGAAATAAAAGAAAGATGTAGATGATGTTGATGATGATAAATTTAATGAAAGAAAACAATTTTAATACCTAGGCTTATAGTGTGGGATGAGAAGCAGAAATCTAATGAATACAGATAATAAACAAAGAGTGAAAGAATTAAGAAATTCAAGAAACAAGAATGAAAACAAAGAGGGAAGGAAGCAAAGAAGTGAGAGAGGATGAACATAAGAAAAAGGAAGGAAGGAGGGGAAGAAAAAGAACAAAAGAAAGAAGGATCGAAAAGTGATCCAAGAAACAAAAAAAAAGAAAGGTAGAAAGAAAGAATCAAATAAAACAAAAAAGAACTAAGAAAGATTGAAAAGGGGAAATTAAGAATGAGTTTAAAAGAACAAAAAGAAACAAGAAGAAACAAAGAAAAAAAGGAAATATAAACGGAGGAAATAGAAAAGGAAAGAATTGAAAAGAATACAGTAACGAAAGAAAGGAAGGAAAACAAAGAAACAAAAAGAAACTAATAGAGAGAAGAAAAATAAACTAATAAACGAAGAAAGAACGAACGAAAGCGAGAGTAAAACAAAGAAAGAAAAAATGAAGAATTAATGAGAAAAAAATTATGGAAGCTGGAACAAAGAATAGCAGGAGAGAAAACATATAATTGAGAAGGGAGAAGAAAAGAAAGGAAAGGATGTTGTTATCCTTCGTAAGGTGACTTAGGCAAGCATGGCGCGGTAAAACAGCATGGGGATTGTTGATACGGCTGGTTACGGAGCCCCCTAAGGGGACATAAAATGACATTAATTTCCCCTTTTCAATCTTTCTTAGTTCTTTTTTGTTTTATTTGATTCTTTCTTTCTACCTTTCTTTTTTTTTGTTTCTTGGATCACTTTTCGATCCTTCTTTCTTTTGTTCTTTTTCTTCCCCTCCTTCCTTCCTTTTTCTTATGTTCATCCTCTCTCACTTCTTTGCTTCCTTCCCTCTTTGTTTTCATTCTTGTTTCTTAAATTTCTTAATTCTTTCACTCTTTGTTTATTATCTGTATTCATTAGATTTCTGCTTCTCATCCCACACTATAAGCCTAGGTATTAAAATTGTTTTCTTTCATTAAATTTATCATCATCAACATCATCTACATCTTTCTTTTATTTCTCAGTATTTCTCTTATCCACGTTTTACTGGTTAAAATAATGAACATAACTGAAATAAATAAAAGAAAACAAGATAATCATTATTTTTATAATTTTTGGTACATAGGCAAATTTATTTTCATTCATTTTTATCAATGTGACTTGCGGCCAGTACGCACTCGGCCGGTACTAATGGTAACAGCGCCATCTAAGATCAAAACTTTACAATATCCGGGCTATTGTCATCATTCATTTAATTCTATCACAGATTTTAAAATTGCATTGCATTGTCACTTACGAGCTGAAATTTCTCTGACATTGATAACTTGGCAGCCGATCATAAATGTATCTGATTTTGACATACTTCAAGCTCACCTTGCCAAAATGTATACCTTTCTATTTTAGTAGCTGTTTGTGTATTAATCCATAGATCAATGAAAATCCAAAGAATTTCAGATTGACATTCATAAAGAGCATAACAACAGTTTGTCAGATTTGATTAAATATAACAATCTGACAATGACAACACATATTTTTCCTAATAAATCAGGATTCACATATTGTTTCTGTTACATTTATTAATTCCCCCTTACATTGCCAACCCATCTATAGTGGTTATCTTTTTTACACTTAATATGATGTGCTAAACATTTTTCAAACATCCACCGGTAACCATGTAGACGACCCGATCGCTCAACCTGCCTTTGGACAAATTCAACTACCTCACCGATGTGACTGTAGTTTTTTCTTCTAAACAAACCAAGCTGTCTGAGAAGCCGTTTCAAATCATGGGCGTCGGAGCCGGCCCGGCCGGCCCGGCTTGAGCCTGACCAATAATCTACCTTTTTGGCTGGCGTGCCTGCAGCACGCACCGTGCCTACGGCACGGCAGGCGGAGCCGGACCAATCAAAAATCCCTTCCGACGCCCATGCAAATGACGGGTAGAAATGATAATTCCGCACTCTGTCGCAAGAACCGTGACTATATCTTTATACAAAAGTCCCATTTCGAAACAAACCTAAATCAAATCATTTTGTTCTTGTTCTCGTTCGTCCATTCTTGACTGTAAGGTATGGTGACTTAGGCAAGCATGGCGCGTTAAAACAGCATGGGGATTGTTGATACGGCTGGTAGTGTATGCATAATGTACGGAGCCCCGTACATATGCATGGTATCGTATGCTGATAATTAAGTCGGGGCCCCGAGT
Source organism: Heliocidaris erythrogramma (assembly GCA_025617745.1). Classification (NCBI taxonomy): domain Eukaryota; kingdom Metazoa; phylum Echinodermata; class Echinoidea; order Camarodonta; family Echinometridae; genus Heliocidaris; species Heliocidaris erythrogramma. The sequence continues at coordinate 6,156,426 of CM046871.1, read as the reverse complement.
TATTAACTCGGGGCCCCGAGATAATAAGTCGGGGCCCCGAGATAATAAGTCGGGGCCCCGAGTTAATAACTCGGGGCCCCGAGTTAATAAGTCGGGGCCCCGAGTTAATAAGTCGGGGCCCCGAGATAATAACTCGGGGCCCCGAGATAATAAGTCGGGGCCCCGAGTTAATAAGTCGGGGCCCCGAGTTAATAAGTCGGGGCCCCGAGATAATAACTCGGGGCCCCGAGTTAATAAGTCGGGGCCCCGAGTTAATAAGTCGGGGCCCCGAGATAATAAGTCGGGGCCCCGAGATAATAAGTCGGGGCCCCGAGATAATAAGTCGGGGCCCCGAGTTAATAAGTCGGAGCCCCGAGTTAATAAGTCGGGGCCCCGAGTTAATAAGTCGGGGCCCCGAGTTAATAAGTCGGGGCCCCGAGTTAATAAGTCGGGGCCCCGAGATAATAAGTCGGGGCCCCGAGATAATAAGTCGGGGCCCCGAGATAATAAGTCGGGGCCCCGAGATAATAAGTCGGGGCCCCGAGATAAAAAAAAAAAAACTCGTGTCATTTTATGTCCCCTTAGGGGCTCCGTAGATTTTAATTAATAGCAGGGTAGTAACATAACTATGATGCTGTGAAGTTTTTATCGAATGAAGGGTGAAAAGTAATAAAACATCCCTGGCCCCAAAAAGAGGGGATGTACATGTAAATTCAAACAACGGCCACACACATTACTCACATGATTGTTGTGTGTTATAGAATACGTTACACATAGTGCGAAGCGCTGGGTTTATATATGGGGAACCTTCGAGTGGATATGGTCTTAACGTGAGGCAGTGAAAAGTCGTTAGCAAGCGTTTCCTACAGATATTTACACTAAAATTTGTTCGAAATAGTGAATGGAATGTTAAATAATGTGCCTTCTGATAAAAGAAGGATAGTATGTGACTATGTTAGATGTTCTTGCCAGTATGAGTTTTGCTACCTAGACTGTCTATGGGCTTTAAAGAGCTCATAATGGTGATTTTTTCAGACCCCCAATTGCAAGAACATGGTTTGTAAATAAATAATAAACATATTGAAATAAAGATTTCATCAATTTTAGCAAATAAAATATTTTTTTGCATAAAATGTACCCTTGATTATTGCCCTTATTAAGCCAGATTTCTCAAACAGACCGATAAACATCGAAGCGGGGTTGACCTCCTATGACGTCACTGGGTAGAGTTGATCATTTCATCCAGGTCAATTCATCCGGCGCATGCATAACGCGCGCTATTGAAATCGTGTGTAAAACCAACATCAACGAAAGTCGCTTTCTTCAGGGGGAATTTTCTACGTTTTGTGGCAAAATGCCACCTTAAATTGCGTTTGTTTTTTTTTTGTTTTGTTTTGTTTTTTGGGGGGGATGTTACAATACTTCGAAGAACCCTATCATCAGTTTCTTCACCTTTCCAAAGCTCAACGGAATTTGTGGGCGAAGTTTGTGAAAATTCGGCGTAAAGATTTCACAGCAGCAACACACAGCAAGCATGCACGAATTTGTAGCGAGCATTTCGAAACATCAGCCTTCGAACGTCACTGCAAGATTGACTTTGGAGATGTAGTTACCCACGCCGATGAAATCGGCAGGGTATTGTAAAGGGCTCCGTATGTATGTTTGTTTGTTTGTTTGTGTACAAGATAACGAGAGAACGGGTGAACGGATTTGCACCAAATTGTCAGGGAATGTTCGGAAAGTGACAGGAAACAATCGATTAGATTTTGGTGATGATTGGTTGACCCCTGCAAGTTGACCCCTGTGTGACCTTGAAGTTTTGACCCTGTAGTAAAGTATAGGAACTTCAGTTCGGATAGTGACAGGAAAGAAACTAGAAAGTTTGATGACCCCAAACTTCGCCTGCCGATGCAGAAATATTTTGGCCAATCAAAACACTCATTACTTCGTCTCACCAAAAATCTATTTCAGGTTTATGAATTTTAGAAGACCCATTATTGGCCATTTCACTTCAAATCCGTACGAGCCTGCAATGAATATTCATATCTATTGTTCCCCGCCAATGTATCCCAGCAACAAGGGATTTTTCGCGCGCTTGAACTGCGAAATCGATAGCGGCTATCGCGATACTTTTTTTTATCTACAACTTCAGTTAGATTCAGGCTACCCTAGCACGTCTAATTTCTCCTCTATTTCTTATCTTCTGTGCATTTCTGTTTATTTCCCCCGGTTTTTTCCACTTTGTTGTGGAAGTTTTTGTGATTTATTTTATCCTGGTGGACGTGTAGTACGTGATTTTAATTGTTTTCGGTGAAAATCTGGTGAGTTTGTTCGACGTGAGTGAGTCTATCGCACTCGCGAGTGTTCGCGTGTGTTGTGAATGGGCTGTGTGGTTGTGAGTACGGTAGTGAGTACAGTGCCTGTGTAGTAGGATTGAACTTTTTTCTTTGGGTTACTTACGGTCCTGTCATTTGAGCTTTGAGTTAGTTTATAACTCATTTATGTCTGTTTGAGTGGATTTCGTAGTTGTAAAATATATAAAAAAACTGTATGTATTTTTTTTTATATTCGTGTGGATTTGCAAAATTTGTCTGGTGGCTGAGGTTCGCCGAATGTACGCCAGTATACAATTTTACTTTGTTGATGGGTGGTGACTGAGCTGAGTGAGTTAGCTCTGTGCCTCGCATGCATGTCATTTTGAAGTCGAGATCCAACTTATTTTGTCGTCATTTTTATTTTATCCAAGCCCGATGAAAAAAAAAAACCCAATTGCAATGTAAAGATAGAACATGAATACATTTACTAACACTGACATGACTGAACACTGAATACAAATTTTTTTCCTCACCACGCCACGCTCTCTGACATGTCTAATCAATTACTTTTAGGGGAGGGATGTTTCAATAATAAAATATCTTTTTCAGAAGAATTTTTTCAAGGGTGGGGACACACAAAGTTATGACCTGGATATGGCAAAATTTATTGGGGGGGGGGGGGAGATGTGCCTCTTGTTATCCCCTTTGAATGGCTACTGCTTAAAAAAATAATTTCTTTTGAAGCCTTTTGTTAAACGAAAATTTATACTGTTTAGAATATTATCATATTTGTAGTATGTGTTATATACGATGATTGTAATTTGTTTCAAGAGAGAAAAAGAATAAAAACTGATTGTAATAATAAAAAAAAAATCTGTGAAATCTTGTAGTTTTGACCGCATATATAGTATTGCAACTACTCTATAGCGCCGCTAAGGCGTGGGTCTGCCGCCTTTGACGGCCTTTCTAGTTATAATTGTGAGTACAATATGTTCGTATCGGCGGCGCGCGTGTGTGTGTATGTGAATATCCAATCTTGATGATGCCTTGATGGCCCAGTTGGAAAGCAAGTTGGCTCCGTGCATGTAAACTTGTGCGAGCTGTCTGAAAAATGGTTGCTTGTTGGAATAAAATGTAAACTAGTTGTCATATAATATTTAACAAAACTGATGGATTAGGAAACATAATTTTGAAGTATCAAAATCATGTCGAGCAAAGTTTCTCTTCACTCTCGGTTGCCAGCCCATGCTATGTAGCAGTATACCGCGGAGGTCATACGACTCTACCAAATGACGTCAGTGCTAATTTGTATAGAAAAGTAAACAAGCTAGGATTTTGCCGAACGTGGACTGCGAGACAATTTCAAACCCTCAAAAGGGTGATTTTTATTTTTAAAAAAAATTGCATTTCTAGTTGACCTATTTGAAAAATTTAAAAAGGATTGTTTTCTTTGATACACAGATTTTAATATTAACAAATAAAAACGCATACCACTTCTTTTCTCAACATGAGCTCTTTAAACATGATTTTAGAGTTTTTCTTAGACCGAGCGCGGGTCGTGTCCAGCCGGCCGTGACAAGAAATCGCCGCGCATGCCTCTCAATGTATCCTGTTTCTTTGGATGTGGAACATGGAGAATAATGATAGTCGTTACCCTTAAAATCTTCAGATTAATCTTCATTATGTTTTGATATACTGTCCCTGTATTAAATATAAAACAGGCCAGTAACTAGGGGGTGGGGGTTCAGGGGGTTCGAATGACCCCCCCCCCCCCCCCCCCCGTTGGCAGGCAGAGGTCCGCTTGAAAAAAGATAAATAAAAAAAAGGGGGAGAGATGATGGTAAGGGAAAATAACGTGATAAAGTAGGTCTATCGGTCTTTCCGTCTATTTTAATAAATAACATTTTATTTCGATTTTGTTCCCGTAACTTCCTAATCTGGCAAATCACTATGCCATGTTGCAATCGATTTTTTTCAAAGCGTCATTCAAAGAATTATTCAAATTCGTTTGAAGTAGGTCCATGGCAAGACGGGGGGGGGGGGGGGGGGGGGGTTGTCAGAGGGTTGGAATCTCTTTCCCCCCCCCCCCTTCCCCAAGCTGGCGAGCAGAAATCTGCTTGAACAACAAACATGACAAAAAAGAATCATAAGGCGACAAAAAGATTTCCAAAGTGACATCAGAATAGTGATGTTTAGATTAGAATTTATAAACACATGTCCATACGAACTTGCTTAGATAAGGACGGGCGCGAAAGGGGAGAGGGGAATGAAAGTGGAAAATAATGTGAGAGAATAGGGGCTCCAGTCAATTTGAACACTTTTTTTTTGCTTTTGTCCTGCAACTTCCTAATACTGCACAGTCATAATAATTTTACAAGGCCTATTTAATTTCTTTTGGCGATTCATTTTCGGAATTTATTTTTCATTTTGCTATCGATTTTGTCGTAAAGTTCAAAGAGTTATTCAAAATCGCCACCCGCTCGTTGCAGCCGCGTAGCCGCGTGCTCCCCAGGGAGGTGGGTGCAGGGAGGGGGGAGATTCCCCCTTCCCGCGCGAAGCGCGAAAGCTTTGACATTTGAGGAAATTCGAGAAAAAGATAACGGCTCGTAGTACCTTTTTTTAGGCGGAAAGTTAGTTCGACGCTCTGACTGCTTTTCAATTATTTGGGTGCAATACTGCACTATAATAACAACGGGGAGGGGGTGGGCACTGGGATCGAGGGGGAGTTTCTTCCTTCCAGCGCGATCAGCGCGCGAAAGCTTTGACGTTCTGACAAATATGAAAGAAAGATGACGGCTCCTGTTGCACCTTTTTCAGGCGAAAAGTTAGTTCGACTGCTTTTCAATTATTTGGACGCAATACAGCACTGTATTTAACAGCGGTGGGCGCGCCGGGAGGCGAAAACTTTGCAGTTTTAGCAAATTTGGATAGAAAGATAACGGCTCGTAGCAACTTTTTAGGCTTTTTTTTCTCTCACCTCCCCCCCGCTTTTTCGCTCTCGCTTTCTTTTTTTTGGGGGAGGGGGGCGACCGCCCCATCGCCCCCCCCCCCCCCCCCTGGCTACGCGCCTGGCTCGTTGTAAGGTCTTGTCTGTGTGACGAATTTGAATGACAATTTCTTGAAATTGACTTCCCAAAGACGGGCCTGGGTAAAAGCAGGTTAAACAGCTAAAGAAATACACAATATGGTATGTTGTTGTCGTTCTTGTATAATCATGTTTTTATTATTATTATATAACTAAAATGAAAATATTTCATCAGTTCCATTGTCAAATATGGGATAACGACACGTATTATCAGACACAACAATCAAAAGTACATTAACAATGACCATGATAATAGGGGAGAGAAAAAAGGGACATTTGACAATTTTGGTATTAGCTCAAGAGTTAAACATCATTATTAGATTGATGTTTGTACAATGTAAATTAGAACAGTGTCAAATTTATTTTGATTATATTTTCACTTTTTGACAAATCAAGGATACAATATACGAGTGGTTAATTCAGAAACACAACAACAACCATTGTGCATTGCAGCTGATATACCAGAGTGCCTCCAGCAAACGAGAGTCTAAATCACATGACACTAAATAGCAAGAAAGTTATTTGAAATAAGAGTTGCAATGTACAATGTTATTATGTATTCTGAATTAATTACTTATACACAGAAATTTGTGGCTTTTATCTTTCAAAAAGTGACAATTTTAATTTGTTCAAAAATGGAAAAAGGTTTAAAATTTCAGTCTGATATGAATGTTAATTTCAGGGTTATTATCAAATGTGGGAAATGTATGTTCAACACCTACACGTAGTAAGCCTAAAATTCAGTAAAAAATAATTTAAATGCAGGTCCAAAATACAAATATATTGTAACATGCAAAATACTATAGAAAAAAATCAAAACATCAAACCAGTTGATTAATTCATTTACATACCTTCATACAATGGTATTGGCCTACTGTATAAAGCTTTATGTATATGAAAGCTCTTTTTAAAAATGGAATATTTTCGTTTGACAAACCTTTAAATGTATATTCGGCGTATCACTTTCTGACACATTTTTGGCTTAGCATATGATGTAAGTTATTGGCTAATGATTCCTCAAAGGCTGTGCTCTCGTAAAGTTAACAGAGACATCTGCACAAGCACCAATGATTAGTGTTTATTGCGCGCAATTTCAGTTTGTTATGACAATTAACATAGTTTTCCTTAACATAAAAGATAACATAGTTTTCAGAATACCGCCCCGTATTCTAAATCGTTCAGTGGGGTTATCAGTTCTAAGGGGGGGGGGGGGCAGAAAACATACTTTTCTTTCAAAAGGAGGGGGCACGGGTCGGGATCCGTAAATCTGCTACTGTCATTAATTTACGATAGAATATTTCCACACGTGAGCTTTCTCCAAAACCAGGAGGGGATCCTGGATCCGCCCCTGATGACAAGCCTGCATTTCTGTGTCCCCCGCCTTTTTACAAAATCCTGGATCCGCCCCTGATGACATACCTGTATTTCTGCCCTCTTTTTAACAAAATCCTGGATCCGCCCCTGATGACAGACCTGTATTTCTGTGCCCCCCCCCCCCCCTTTTAAAAAATCTCGGATCCGCCCCTGATGACAGACCTCCATATCTGTGCCCCCCCCCCCCTTACAATATCCTGGATCCACCCTTGATGACTGACCTGTATTTTTGTGCCCCCCCCCCCCCCCCCCCCATTTTCTCCGAGAATAAACTGCAAATGAATACTGGCAAATAATGCATTACAATCTCCCTATTCATAAAGTACAGGGCGTCAATTAGAAAAAAAAAGAAACCTGAAGATTGCGAATAAGTTACTCTATAATTCGTCATAATTATAAAGGATTTTGACAATAATATAACCGAGTTTTTATATTTTTATGAACATTTTTGGATTTAGCTCCTTTTGGAATGAAACATCGAAATATCCCCATCTTTAGAAAAGAGAAATTTCGTTTCCAGAATTCTTAACAAATAAACATCATAAAAGATGTAAATTGTACTCTGCAAGCAATATAATGTGTTGAAATTTAATTGTTAAGCGTCTTTAAATGAGCAGAAATAGATATTCGACTAAGGTTTCATTCCTAAAGAGCTAAATATATGGAAATAAAAATTTCTTAAAAATTGAAACTAATTGCTACATTGAATTAATCTATGATAATAGCCCTACCATATATATCATAATGAAGTAACAGTGGACATGGGAACGTGGTGAATAAAAAAAACCTTTTATTTACTCAAAAACGCTAAATGTGGATTTAGCTCCTTTTGGAATGAAACTCTTCATTTAAACAATGCAATCTTATTTATTTTGCAATGACAGCATTCAACTTTGTTTTGGTACAGTCAAACCTGTCTATTAAGGCCACCCAAGGGAAACAGAAAAAGTGGCCACTGTAGACAGGTGTCCTTTATAGACCGGTTCTAAGACACATATTGCTTGCTACAGGGAGGCAATATAAGTAACCACTATAGACAGGTGACCACTATAGACAGGTGGCCACTAAGACAGGTTTCAATGTATATGTTATAACATGTTGTAACATGCTTTGTTACATATACCTATAGATATCATAATATCTGCGGGCAAATAATAAATAAATTCATATTAATACTATAGACTTCGGTCCAAATCCTGTCTTGTAGATGGTGAATCGATCTTCCTACTTATTTAGGTAAGGAAGTTTCGTCACCGGTGAATTCACGAGTAGCCGAAATGAGCGCCACCTTGCCATCACTGCCTTCTCCGGTGACAACAGCTGCGTTTCCTCTGGGTGATACCGCGAGGAGAAGCTTGGAACAACTATGAGTTTCTCCTTCAAAAAGAGAATCCAAGAATTCTCCATTCAAATAGAACCTTTGGAGAGTTCTTAACCCTGCTTCATTCTTCCAGAGGACATACAGCAACATGTCGTTGTCGCAACCGATTGCAACATCTTTCCATTCGGGACGGGTGATGGTACTCAGAAGCTTTCCGTCCCAGTCAATGACCGACACCTTTGATGAATCATGGGTGAACATGATTTGATCAGGATTGCGTGGACAGACTGCAATGTCTTTTGGTGTGAGGTCACCTGTGGGAATCGATTTCTTTTGGGGTCCATCGGTACGTACAACATATATCTTTTTGCAGCTTGGAACACTGCAGAAAATGTTATCTTTAAGGTCAGTAGCCATGTCCGATATGGGACCTGGTAGTTCCCTGACATGGTAGACGTCATTATGAGCTTGTGTGGAACTCCCGTGATATTTATCCAACACAAACCGAAGATCTGAGAGCGTTGTTAAAGCTGAACCAGAATAGCTATGAGCAAATGTTGTTTGTATGCCAAATTCATTTGCCACTTTTGGGCAAGCTGTGGTTTGTTTTATGGCTGAATATCGACAATGCTCATAGAGCTTATTTGATGTTTGAATATAATTACTATGAAATCCTAACGTAGGGGAAAAGTACGAATGTGTAGTTGCAGAGTTGCTGGGTCCATGGAGGAACGCCAAAATAGCTACTCTCCCATCACGAGTAAATGTTATGGCCTGAATGCAACCATGTAAGTCAATGGTCCTTCTCTCATATACCTCGCTCCTTGTAAACAGCTGAGTTCCAGCAAAGAACTCGTTCTCGGTCAACCTGAAATGAAGCTGTCTTACTTTCATGACTTTGCCGATCGTTTTGAGAATATATTTCTCTGGTGCTTCCGAGAGAAGGCTGTCAAGGGATTTCAAAAGACCTTTGTATAAGGCAGCAATTAGACTGGATTTCGCGCTTTGCTCTAAAGCCCCTTCTGTTTTCAACTGAATTTTCTCTATGCTTTTAGTCCGTTCTTCAATTATCTTCTGCCATTCATCAAGTGTTTGATTCCGTAATTCGAAGAAGTTTTCATTCTTAACTCTCAGATTCGTTTTCACACAGTGGGTGCATTGATCAATATCATCGTCAAACTGTTGATCAAGGATATCTCTCTGTTTCCTGGCCAACTCTTCGGCGTTCTTAATCATAGAAATGATGCCTGCACACTGTTCGAGCACTTGCGCCAGTCTTGATAATCGTGTTTGTATTTCCTCGCGCATCATCGGGACGAAATCTTCCACTGAGATACACTTATGGTTATCTTCGGGCCGATGGTCAATAACAGAACACTCATGGCAGACAGGGATGAGACAAAACGTGCAAAACAAGTCTTTCTTCGTTCTTCCATGCTTCGCACAGTAGATCCTCTCATCTTGGTTATCGGTATCCTGCAAACCTGTCTCGGCCACGGAGGTACTCCTTAAAGCGTCTGTACACATAAGATGCTCGTCCTTATTCGCACATTCTCCGCACAAAACTTGCTTGCACTGGGCACAATTGAAGAAGGGCGATGCCAAATCTGAATCGATGTACCCACATACCTCACAAAGTTTAGTCACTTTCGTCCTCTCTTGCTGCTTTGGTTTCTCCTTCTCCATTCTTTCCATCAGGGTTATGGCGCGAAAATCCTGTCTTAAGCCCGATACTCCTGCATCGGTGAGTATGGTTTCTTCATCACATACTGGACATGCGATCTTTCCAGTGGTAGATTTTTCTTTCTTGTAAGTCTCTAAGCATTTTTCACAGAAACTGTGAAAACATATAAGCAAACGTGGTTTTTGCAGCTGTTCTAGACAAATGGCACACTTCAATTCTTCGCGAAGAAGAGAAAGAAAAATTGTGTCTTCAGATGCCATGTTTTTGATTGAGTGTCATTAAAATGTAAGAATCCAGTAGATCAGTAAAGAATATATTAATGTTCAATGTACGTTGATAGAAAATATGAACAATTATCACTTTATTTCAAAATGTCATTGACAAATTACAAACATTCAGAGTCAGTCATATGGATGGCAATCTTGTAAACCAAGAAGCATTGTTTGGTTTTCCTCTCACTATCACCCAACGTCTTGAGATGGTTGTCAACGATGTTTTCTGATGACTTTGACCAACGAACTCGTCCTATATTTCAAGGGTGGGTTGACAGGTCTTAAGAATCTGAAATTGAAAAAGTCAATTAAAGCGAACGTGTTCATTTTTTATTTCGAACTGCAGGTCCACAGTGTCCATTTTACTGTTGTTACTTGTAAAGGCAAAACATGTTTTTTCTGTAACATTTGATTCCAAGTCTTATTTGCGAAGATGTCACAAGCGGATGAAGAAAAGGGAAATTCGGAATTTTGAAAGTCAGTATCACTACTAGGGATTCTCCTGTTAGCAGTTATGATTAGGTATGCTAGATGTCATTTATGGAAGACTCTCCAATATGTTCTGTACGTACCTAGGGGCGTATCGAGGATTTTGTAATAACGGGGGCACAATTTTATATTTTACAAAATATTCCGACAAGAGAAAGGTTTTCACGGTTTTCAGGTGCCTTTGAGGTGGAAATGTTTAAATTAAGGAGACACATTTAGGGGTTGTGTACTACAGGTATGCCAGTTGGTTTTAAAACGGTTGCCAGAGCCAGTTGCTCCCCGCCCTTAAATCTGTAGGGTGTTTTACACAAATTATTCAAAGCAGGACTTTTCTTTACTTTACATAATGATGGGAAAGATAGGAATAGAGATATATTATCCTTAATTTATAATGAAAAGGGGATTTCTTCCATCAAAAAAATTTTAAGGGAAGGAATATTATGATATTTCTTTTCTTTTCACAGCAAATGGCAAACTTGCAGATCGAGTTTGACATCACACAATCATCATAATAGAATGGCCAGTTCGAGTTTCCCCGTAATTTTTTAGCGATCTCAACTTTCAAAATTTCATAACTTTTCCTTTTAAAAATCTTACTGAAAACGTTCACTGATTTATTATTTTGTGCTTGTTCCTAATCAGAATAACATTCTAGGAAAAATTTATTTTCTTTCAATTCCGCCCCAGCATATTGGTGCCGACAGGTGCTTCCCCGGAAATAAAGCATTAACCCATACGATGCCACAATCATGTGTAGAGATCTGCGTAGCAGTGCCGTGTACATGTGCACTAGCCCGTGCTCGCGTGCCACAACCTTGTATAGTATGGGGTGCCAAGTGTTCGCTTGTTAAGTCTGTCCAAGTTTAATTCAATTCAATTCAGTATTTATTTCCAATTCATAAAAATGAACAAAGTCATATACAGAGAAATAAAAAGGAGAATTAAAACATGTCAATAAAACATAGGAAAGGTAAAGTTGTTACATGGTTGAACATAAATGAATGGAAAAGGGGCATGCACTAAAAAGCCAAGAAAAGGCTTGTATGAACGCACATGCCCAACGTGGATTGATGATTAAAATAATATTGCTACCATGGATGCGGTAATTAAGTACAGTACCAAGTAATAATAATTAAAACAAAAACTAAAATACAATAACCCGAGAATGTAAAACAGGACAAAATATATAAACACACAACATACATATAGTCATCCTAACATAAATTAATAATTGCTAAGTAATTTCTTTTGTATTGTCTTTTAAAAGTATTATTAAACTGTGTATTAATTCTGCTAAATTCCAAACTATTCCATAAAGTGGGGCCTGTATGTCATATGGAATATTTGGATCTATCATTTGAGAAGGCCCACCTGTGAAATTGATTACGGGATCTGGTAAAATAATTGTGAATATTAGAGTTAATTGAGAACATGTTCATTAAATATGGCGATAGATTTGTGTGGTAGCGTTGCATTATTGAAGCAATTTGAATCCTATCTGGAAGTTTAAGTGTTCGTAATGATTTAAATAACAAGGATGTTGGTGCATTATAGTCCGTTTTCATACAAATACGTATTGCTTTCTTTTGTAAAATAATTAATTTTTGTAAATGGGAAGAATATGTGTTACCCCATATTGAATTACAGTATGATAAATGGTACAAAATATAAGAATTGTAAAGAGTGAATAATATATAACTAGGTACTTCATATTTAAAACGGTTTAGAATTCCAATAAAACGTGATATTTTGACAGAGACTGAAGTAATGTGATCATTCCAACATAAGTTATTGTTAAAAATTACTCCTAAAAACTTTACTGAATCATAAAATTTCAGTTGGGTTACGTCAACCTTAAGAGATAAATCAGTCTGATTATATTGCACACCTTTCTTTTTATAAAAATGGACACACTGAGTTTTACTCCTATTCAAAGAAAGTCTATTGCACTTAAACCAGGCAGAAATTTTGGCAAGACTTCTATTTAAAATTTCATGTAAAATATTAATATCATCATGAGAGGCAAGTAGTGACGTATCATCGGCATATAGAATAAAGTGAGGTTCACGGCAAGAGTTAATAATATCATTAATATAGATTAAAAATAATAAGGGCCCAAGAATTGAGCCTTGAGGCACACCTGAATTTAATTTCAAGAAAGACGAATGGGCATTGTTGTAGACAGTAAATTGTTCTCTGTGTAATAAATATGATTTGAACCATATTGCAACTTGTTGCAACTTGTTGAGTAATATATCATGAGAAAGCGAATCAAAAGCTTTGGAGAGATCCATGAAGACTCCTATAACTTCTTTGCCGGCACTGAGTTCACTAATTATTCTATCATGAATTTCAATAACTGCCATTTCTGTAGAGTAATTTTCACGGAAGCCATATTGACTGTCATATAATAAATTGTGGTGTCGTAAAAAACAGTAGAGTCTGTTAAAAACTAATTTCTCCAATATTTTGGAGAAACATGGTAAAATCGATATTGGGCGGTAGTTGGTAAATTGATTCGGATTGTCCTTTTTAAAAACGGGAACAACTTTGGCTATTTTTAGTTTAGAGGGTACGAATCCAGTTGTAAGAGATGTGTTGAAAATATATAAAAGTGGATCTATAATAAAGGGCAAGACATATTTCACAACAGATAGATGAATGTTATCAAATCCACTACTTTTACTAGCTTTAAGTGATTTACCAATATCTAATATTTCTTTCTTTGTAACTGGTTTAAAGAACAAAGTATGTTAGAGTGGTTCATTCATATAAGAATGAAACGAATTACAATTGTCTTTATTTAAATCATTACATGTACTTGATCCAACGTTGATAAAATATTGGTTAAAGTTTTCTGCAATTTCAAAATGATCACTAATATAACAGCCATTATATAAAAAGGTGGTTTCTTTATCAAGATTATTTTTCTGTTTTCCTAAAATATTGTTTATAAGTTTCCATGTTTTGTTTGAATTTGTCTTCATAGATTCAAACTTGATAAAATAATATTTTTTCTTCTCTCGTCGGAGAGTTGAAGTAACTTCATTACGTATCTTTTTATATCTATCATGATGAGCTTTAGTTGGGGAGTTTAAATACACCTTATAATATTTATTTTTCTTTCTTATAAGCTTCAAAATATCAAGGTTAATCCATGGTTTTCTATTCCGTTGACGTTTACCGATATGTTTTGTGCTGATAGGTAAGTGTTTATTATACAGGTTAACGAATGTATCATAAAATATGTCGTACGCCCTCTCCGGGTGGCTCTGGAGACACACCTCTGACCAGTCCACGATTGAAAGACCACCACATAGAGAATTAAGACCATCAGGAGATATTTTCCTGTATGTATGTGCTTTTTGTTTATCATTTATTAAAAAATCTGAAAAATGGGACAAATGGAAGATTGGAAAATGGTCAGAAATATCTGTTAAAAAGGTACCAGACAGAGGGGAACGACTAAAATCATTCGTAAATATGTTATCGATTATAGTAGATGATCTATTATTGACACGTGTTGGTCTGTCTATAATGGGATAAAACCCGGATGAGATTACTTGGTTGACAAAATGAAGAATTTGTGTGCTTTCAGATTTTTTCGACAAATCAATATTGAAGTCGCCCATGAAGAAAATACGTTTCTTGATTATGTAATTATCATTCATCAATGTATCAAAATATGAAGTAAATGAAGAAATGCTTGATTTTGGTTGACGATATATAATCCCAACTACAACATTTCTTTCTGATTTGCACTCGATTTCAATGCATAAAGAATCAACACCTTCACACTGCTGTGAGAAATCACATAATTTGTACTTCAAGTCCTCTCGAACAAATAGACCGACTCCACCGCCGCGGCCACTAGGTCGATCAGCATGCAGGAATTTATAGCCTTCAATTGAGAAGGGAACATTAGAGGTTGAATTAATCCACGTTTCCGATATGCCAATCACCGAAAAACAAAATCTGATATTCGAAAGAAAACTGTGTATGTGATCGAAATTTTGAAATAAACTTCTTGCAATGAAGTGAATCATGCTAAAGTATCCTGTTATAGAATGTTCAATTATTTCATTGAATTCATAGGTCATGTAGTATCTTGCATTGGTGGAGAAGGCATGTTCGTCCTGATCATTCCCAACATGATATTCATCGTGCCTAGCATTACTACTTGTATTTGCATCAACAAATTCGCCTTTAGAACAAAATAATGACTGAAATTCCGAGTCATCAATTTCACCGAATGGCAAAGGGTGAGTAAAGTTGGCGTTTGCAGAAAGTATATTAGTTACCTTGACATTTAAACTCGAGTCAGCTTTAGAATAATCATTCAACATTACGATGACTAACGAGACGTACAAGACAATACGAAATATCCAGAAACTCAATAAGAAACACGTAAAATAATAAGGCCTAAAAGTTTGTTAAATTACTACCTTTTATTGATAATAAAAGGGGTCAAATAAATGAGTAAATTTTTAAAAATACCTTAAGGAGAGAAAGTGGAATGCATCAGCATTATGTAATTATTCATGTCACAATTTCGTACGAAATTCACTTTGCTTTTTTACAAAATGCAATTCCGTACACGAAATTCTTTTTGACCCATGCGAAATAGATTTCGTTGTGACGAAATCTTCTTTCGGTGGTACGTCATGTAATTGCGTGCACGAAATTAATTTCGTCACCACGAAATACACTTTCGCGGTACGAAATGTAAATTGCGTACACGATATTCATTTCGTACCATACGAAATGACTTTCGTTGCAACGAAAGCCATTCCGTACACGAAATAGATTTTGTACCATACGAAATGGCTTTCGTTGAACGAAATCCATTTTATGTGGTACCTAACGCAATTCCGTACACGAAATACATTTCGTTGCAACGAAATTTATTTCGTGCGCTACTTAGCGCAATTCTGTACACGAAATGTATTTCGTGGTACACCCAAATCCATTTTGTCTGTGTCTGTCAAGTAAGGGATATAAGAAGGTCGCTGATTTGCTGCCGTGTTGATCGTGCTTTGCTATGACCACGTGCCACTGATTTGTACGGAAAGAATTCTCTCCGTATATCGTGCCACGTGTATCTTGGACTGGCCACCGAGTTGTCTCGGCATCCCTTAACTTTAACATGAGGAGTGAGCGACAAGAATTGCGTTGTGGCACTATTTGCTTCATAAAGGGGTACTCCAGGCTGAAAATTATGTCATTTGAATAGACAAAGTAAAATCAAACAAGCAAAACACTAAACAAATGTTATCAAAATCGAAAACGAAGTTATGACATTTTTTTACTTTTTTTTTGCATTATTTTGATGAAACAGTTCTGTCAGGAACGAGCGAGCCGATGACATCATACCCCCATTTGTACCTTTGTAATTTATTATATAAAATTATGATTATTCAAAATTTCTCCTCCAAGAATGTAAATATTGGACTGAATGCTGATTTAATGTGTAAGATCATCACTTTTGCTGAGACTTATATTGTTACAAGGAAGACAGGTTATACGCATGTATGATAAAATGCAATAATTATGATTTCATATAATAAAATAAGAAAAAGGCAAGTGGGGACGTGACATCATCAGCGCACTCATTGCATATTCATGACGATATGCATAGAACTGTTTTATCGAAATAATGCAAAACTTTAAAATTCAATATCTTTGTTATTTGTAATCGGATTTTTATGAAACTTTCAGTGTTTTGCTTGTTTAATTTTACTCCTTTTATTCAGTATTTATTATTTTCAGCCTGGAGTACCCCTTAACTTCTCAAATGTTCATTGAAGTTTTTTATGGTAAATGATAGTAATGATATGTCACAAAACAAGTATGCAGATGTATTTTTTTAATACTGATAATATAGACATATTGTAGGATTCTTTCAAATTTATAAAAAGGTTCATAGTATGAATGCACAGTCGAGTTAGGCACGGGCCAGATCGCGGCGTGCCATGGGCCTAGGCATGCTATAAACTTGAGCTGGGCATGGGCCGAGCTCGATCTCGGTATGCAAATAGGGGGCGGAGCTTGATGCTATGATCAACAAGGCGGCCAATCAGCGACCTTCTTATATCCCGTACTTGACAGAAAGCATTGCGTCCACGAAATGAATTTGGTGTACCACCAAATCCATTTCGTTACAACGAAATGTATTCCGTACGGTACGAAATAAATTTCGTGTACGGAATTGCGTTAAGTACCACACATATAATGCATTTCGTTCAACAAAAGCCATTTCGTATGGTACGAAATCTATTTCGTGTACGGAATTGCGTTGAGAAGCAGACTAAATTTATTTCGTCGCAACGAAATCCATTTCGTGCGGTACGAAATGAATTACGTACCACAGACAATGGATTTCTTATGGTGCGAAATCCATTTCGTGTACGGAATTGATTTCGTGACCACGAAATGGATTTCGTCGCAACGGAAAATGTATTTCGTCACTACGAAATCCATTTCGTTTAGGTCGAAACAAATTTCGTGAACGGAATTGCATTTTGTACAAAACAAAGTGGATTTCGTACGAAAATGGTGTAAATATGGACGGACTTTACAAGCGAACACTCGCCGCCCCATAGTATAGCAGCCTCCGTAGCTGTGCCACGTACATATTTGGCGCCAAGTGTAGCATGACTGATTATGTTACGAAATCAATGATTTTGTAAGGAAATCAAGTTCACAAAGTGATTTCGTTACGAAATCAATCTTCATCAACTACTGCAAGTGATTTTGTTACGAAATAAACTACTGCAAGTGATTTTGTTACAGGATCAACTACTGCAGGTGATTTCGTTACGAAATGAACTACTGCAGGTGATTTTGTAACGAAATCAACTATTGCAGGTGATTTCGTTACAAAATCACAGTATGCAGGTGATTTTGTAACGAAATGGACTACTACAGGTGATTTCGTTACGAAATGAACTACTGCAGGTGATTTCGTTACGAAATCAACTACTGCAGGTGATTTCGTTACGAAATTACTGCAGTTGATTTCGTTACGTATCAACTACTGCACTTGATTTCGTATCCGAAATAAAGAAATGATGCTTCTGGCGATACTTTACCTTGACATACCACCGATATGGAGGCCTAGGTTGGTTTGGCCACCGACCGCGCCGGCGTGCCCGGCCGGACGGGGCGGCATGCATACACGTACGTACACTGGATGTGTTCGGATGAATAGTTTGAGGAGGTAAAGTCGGTAGAAAGTAAGAAACTTGGAGAAACTTTGATGTTTGGACTAGTTTTGACTGCATCTTTTAAAATAATGACTAACTTTACGATGAATTTTGAGAATATTATATACAGAATGCTTCGGTATTCAAATTTACTTGTTTTTTAAACTATTTTAAAGAATATTTGACCGGAATACGTTGTCCCGTGCCTATGAACTATACATAGAGCTGTACAAGCTTTCCAATGTTCATACCCGTTGTCCGTTTGGTCCAAACATCAAAGTTTCTCCAAGTTTCTTACCTTCTACCGACTATACCTCCTCAAACTATTCATCCGAACACATCCAGTGTACGTACGTGTATGCATGCCGCCCCGGCCGGCCGGGCGCACCGGCGCGGCCGCTGGCCAAACCTAGGCCTCCATATCGGTGGTATGTCAAGGTAAAGTATCGCCAGAAATATCGTTTCTTTATTTCGGATACGAAATCAAGTGCAGTAGTTGATTTCGTAACGAATCACCTGCAGTAGTTGATTTCGTAACGAAATCACCTGTAGTAGTTCATTTCGTTACGAAATCACCTGCATACTGTGATTTTGTAACGAAATCACCTGAAGTAGTTGATTTCGTTACGAAATCACCTGCAATAATTGATTTCGTTACAAAATCACCTGCAGTGGTTCATTTCGTAACGAAATCACCTGCAGTAGTTGATTCTGTAACAAAATCACTTGCAGTAGTTGATTTCGTAACAAAATCACTTTCAGTAGTTGATGAAGATTGATTGCGTAACGAAATCACTTTGTGAATTCGATTTCGTTACAAAATCATTGATTTCGTAACACAATGAGTCATGCTACACTTGCGCCCCATACGTACATGTTTAGTTGCATTGTTTGTTTGCGCTTAAGCACCCCAAAACTAAACCTGGCACAGGGGGGGGGGGGGGGATTAGTGGCTGGCACAATAGGGATTAGCACTGTGGCACTGGGGTTGGTACATGGGGGCAGATCCCCCCCCCCCCTTACACACACACATCTATGTTTTCTATTGTTTGAATTTCAACCGATGACTCCACTATTGAATTGCGTCACAAAATTCATTGACAGAATAAACCTCACCAATTGTTGACAACCAATGACCTATTGAATTACCAACGATGACCCATTGTTCTCTTTGTTCCATGTCATCGGTTTGAATGCGTAAACATGTACACACACACGCACACCCCACACACGCACAGACACAACACTTCTCTTTCTTTCTCTCTCTCTATCTCTTGTTCCATGACCCTTCTTCCTGTAAGGACGTTATGTTTTCTCCCTTTCCCCCTTTTTCTTCAAAAGGAAGAACATTTTTATGGAACCAGCTAATTACTTTGAATCACCCAGTGACTAAATGGATGACGGATTTATGTAATTAAGAAGACATTATGGAAGTGAGAATTTTGATTGAATGACGTGATATTTTGTACTACAGTTAACCAGCGTGACGGACCTACATCAAAAAAACTTTACAAACCTACCTACATTGGTGATCATGATCTATGTTCGAAAGAGGCAACAATAATATTTCTTTGATATTTCCTTTATATTGTTTGATATATAGTTTGAATAGTTCACCACCAAAATAATAATTTGAAACATGTCATTATAATTATTGTTATTCGGATCCAGATAATTGAAGTCATGAAGCTAAATTTCATGAAATAATTTTTCATTAATAATTTTTTCATTAAAATAAAAAATCCGTAATACAGCCCAAGGATTTGAATAAAAAACATACTGAATATACAGTATACAAATAAGATTAAGATTACAGTGCAATGTTTGAAAGGGTGGTTATAAAAAAGTTATCACACCCTGTAGAGCCCACCGATGTAAAAATCAGCCACAAATGTAAAAATAACCACAAATGTAAATACACTGCACCCGCAAATGTCAAAATAACCACAAATGTCATAACATGTCAACCACAAATGTAAAAATAACCACAAATGTAATAAAATTCGTCCACAAAATTAATGTAAAATTTGGTTTAACCACAAATGTAAAAACATTTCGCCTACAAATGTAAAAATTTGTGGTAATTTTTACATTTGTGGTTGATTTTTACATTTGTGGGCTCTACACACCCCCTCCCCCACCCCCTCCTCTGAAAATAAATAGAACAAAATAGAAGACAATTAAATTATTTCAGAAAAATCCATTTCGAGACAATATCCAAATAAACATTGTGTCTAATACCTGTACGTTTTTAAACATTATCTTCAAGCAGATTCATTTATGGTTTTCATGCCTGAAAAGGGCAATTTTCAATTCTCAGTGCATTTTCACAAGGTTCGTCAGCCTCACAAAAAATAAGGTGTTTGCCAAATATAAGTTTTACGATTGAAACTTTCTTTCATAATTTTTAAGGGGTCGCAAAAAAGAAACATGCATGTGAATTAATTTAACTTCTTTCCGCGATCAATATGCATATACATCAACCAGTTACGGAGTAGAAATATAGATTGATTTCGTATGAAAAATAGTAAATACTCACGTGCGGTACAATTCAGTCGTGCTCTATGTGTCGACACTACTATAATTTTAAATATTCAACACATGAATGGATTGACTGTCCTCAGCTTTTCTTTATTCTAGCTAGTAATATATATCTAAGAATCAAAACTGCAGAAATAGGAAAGATATCATTTTAGATATATAATTGCAGTTCTCTCAGGAACGGGACGTTCTCGAACTTGAAGGTGATCGAGTATGGAGCACCTGAAATCTGATATTTGACACCCAGTTCTTCCATTTATATATACTCGAACATAAGGAGAGAGAAAGAGAGAGTGAGAGCACTATACGAGTAAGAAGCCTACGATTCTATGAATAGGATTGCGAAATGTTTGCTTCCTGTTATGTCCAGGAGTCAGGAGATTGCGAAATTTGATAGCGTTTCCAAAAGTGTCCTAGGAATCTTACAAACCTGGATGATGAGAAATATTTCCGAATCATGGCAAGGGCATGTTGCCAATAAACTGTAGTGTCTAGGTCTGTAAACTAAGAGTTTAAACCAGGGGCGTCGATTCATGCCCTGGAAACACACATACACAAGCGCACACGCCCACCCCTCCCCCACCCACCCACACACACAAGCACACACACATTACTGGACAGAAAATAGCCACCAAAGATGACTTGATCCATTTTCTTCTTGACCTTAGGGAAAAGCGAACGTTTTGGAAAGCAGGGATGGGGCTGTTTCCCCCTTAAATAAATTAATAAATACCTTACGTGTCTTGTTTATAAGAAAAGGCATTATGATGTGAAATGTCTATCATTTACCGAAGGGTGAATGTTGAGATTTGAAAATAAAAAGGTCCTCCAGTTTTAAATTTGCACAAAATTGTACCATTAGGGGGTTACACTGACCCTACCCCCTGACTTTAAGTATCATTTATCTAGCTCTTTTATCACATACCCCCAGAGGCGTCAGAACGTCGGGCTTGGACAATGGATATGGGGGAGTGGTCCGCCACTGAGAAAAAAGATGCCCCCAATCCATTGTCCGAGCCCGATGCTCCGACGCCTCTGATACCACCTCCCTGTTGTGCTCAAAAATTTTCCCAATATCTGTTGTTGAAAAGACGGGTATAGAAGGTTAAACACTCAGCTTAAGAAATGCACGATATGGTTTGTACTTGTTGCCGTTCTTGTATAATCCTGTCTTTATTATTACTAATACTTTACTATTCAATTTAAATTTAAAAAAATATTTCACCAGGTCCTTTGTCAAATATGGGATAACGGCACGTATTATCAGACCCAACAATCAGAAGTACAATAACAATGACCATGATACTAGGTCTGAGAAAAAAACACACGAACATTTGACACTTTTGTTCCTTAATATAGCTCATAAAACAAACCTCATACTGTATTAGATTGATGTTTGTACAGTGTACAGTAGAAGGATGCCACTTATTTGGACTTAAGTCTTATGACATTTATTCAAATATTGTCCTTATAAATCAATGCTCTGAATTTTTAATTACGTTTTCACTTTTTGACAAATCAAGGATACAATACAGTGGCAGATCCAGGATTGAGTAACAGGGGGGGGGGGGGCACACAAATGAAGGTTTGTCAACTTTTGGAAAAGGTAGACCCGTATGTTTTTGGTCTCGCTAGCTCTGCAAGGTTTGCAAAAACTGTCTCCGCCGGGAGTCGAACCCGGGTCTTCGGCGCTGTACGCCAAACGCCTAAACCACCAGACCACGAAGCCGGGTTGAGTGGCATTAGGCTAGGCATATATGCGGCTTTTCATTGTTCAATACTCCCCTGTCCCTCAGAGAAAAGGAATAAATTAACTACGAAGGGGTTGCAAGGGCTGCCTGTCGATGTTTGTACCTGGTGTGGCCAAATACCACTCAACCCGCCTCCGTGGTCTAGTGGTTTAGGCGTTTGGCGTACAGGTAAATTGACCTCTGTGACCTCTGACCTTTGACCTACTTACCCCAAAATCTAATCAGTTCATCTTCGTATGGGGATACATACTAGTACCAAGTTTGAGGTTCTTACCTCAAATGATTCTTCAGATATCGCGGTAACGAGAAGTGGGACGGACGGACGGACGGACGGACAACCCGAAAACACAATGCCTCCGGCATCCACCTTCGGTGGGCGGAGGCATAAAAATACAGGTGTTTGGGCCCTTGAAATTATTAGTTATTGCCGTTATTTCAATTTTACAGTCTCTTTCCTGCAAAACAACAGCAAGTTTGTTGGTTTACCGGAAATCAGCATATATTTACAATCGCCCGACATAAAACACTGTTTAAGAAAACATTTTCTCATAATTTAACAAGTTACCCTGTTAAATTACTAATCTTTTCCATGATTCCGTTTTAATTTACATAGATTTTCCTGTTAGAAATGAAAGTTTCTACTATTTAACACAAAAAAACCGGGAACCAGAGCGGCATTGGAAAATAATGCTAGATGTAGCATGGATGAAAAGAGATTATTTAGGTAATTGATGAAATAGAAGTATTCAGTATTCTTGTTTGATGTTCTCTTGATATTTTCCTTAAAACTCTCAATGAAACTTTGTGACTTAAAATACGCAAATCTTTCTTATGTCTAATGATAATGATAATAATAATAATGATAATACTAAATATCATCATGATTATTATTATTGCTATTGTTATTACATTATTTTTTTTGTCATTATAATTAATAATATCGGTTTATATATATAGCGCAGCTACTGTACTCTACTGTGCTATGGTGAAAAGCTCCTTTAAATGTGATTATTTCATGTACTATGTACACCACCGAGTTACACAACCATGCACCACACAACTAACCCACATACAAATGTAAAATCTGTTTTCTAGCGAACAATCATTCTACAATATTATTTGGGCAAGGAATTTTCGTGACCAGTGAATTCCCGTGTAGCCGAAATAAGCATTACATTGTATGCAGAGTTGAAAAAGTAACTTCCCGGCTCGCGGTTACTGCAAAGTCCGGTGACAACAGCTGCAGTTCCTCTAGGTGATACTGCTAGGAGAAGATTGGAACAAGGGTGATTTTCTCCTTCAAAGAGGGTATCCAACAAGTGGCCATCTATGGAGAATCTTTGCAAAGTTTTTAATCCTGTTTCATTCTTCCAGAGGACATACAACAACTTGTCATTGTCGCATCCGATTGTAACATCTTTCCAGTTAGGATCGGTGATGGTTCTCAGAAGCTTTCCGCTCCTGTCAACGATTGAGACCTTTGATGAATCATGGGTGAACATGATGAGGTCAGCACTGCATGGACAAACGGCGATGCGATGAGGTGTGAGATCACCAGTGGGGATCGATATCGTTGGGGATCCATCGGTACGGATGACAGCTATCTTCTTGCAACTTGGCACACTACAGTAAATGTTATCTTGAAGATCGGTAGTAATATCCGATATGTCTGGGAGTTCCGTCACATATGCAACCTCAGTCGCTTCCCAGAAATAGTGATATCTATCTTTCACAATACAGACATCCCTACTCAGCGAACCACTTGTTATACCCATCACAAACCGGGTGTCTTGGAGCGATGCCAAAGTGGAAACAGTATTTCCCCTTGTTCTTATTTCCATGCCAAATTTGAGCGCCACATTTGAGCCGGTGATCTTGGTTGTGGTTTGCTTTATGGCTGAATAGCAAAATTGCTTGTAGTATGTTCGACACTTCCCCCGACGTGTAAATGAAGATGTGGAGCCCTCGGGTCCTTCAAATGACGCTAAAACAGCAACTCTTCCATCACGAGTGAAAGTAAGAGCCTGAGGTCCATCTCTAGTAGTCTTAATGATAATGTTCCTTTTCTCAGGACAACCTGTTACCACCAACGATCCAATGTTAGGTGCAGTGTTGGTCAACTGGAATTGAAGTTGGACTGATCTGCTGGTTGCTTTAAGTTTGGTCTGATCTGATGTTTCGGATAGGATAAGGTCAAGGGAATCCCGCAGGTCTTTGTACGTGGTGGCAAGACTGTATTCCTCATTCTGCTCAAAGACATCTTTTGTTTTCATATGACATTTCTCTATGCACTCGTCTCCATCCTGAACTTCCCGCTTCAATTGCCCCAGTGTCAGATTCTGCAATTGGAAGAACTTGTCATTCTTGGTCATAAGATCCTTCTTTACTTGGTGAATTATTCGACTGATTTCGGTTTCAATCTTGTTGTTGAGAATTTCTCGTTGGCTCTTGACAAATTCTTCTACATTCTTGATCATGGACATCGTTTCTTTATTTCGTTCGCGCACTTGCGCGGTTCTTGTCAATCGTGATAGTATTTCCTCTCGCAATGTGGGGGCAAAATCCTCCAGTCTGACACACTGATGGTTGTCCTCATGACGGTGGTCATCAGAAGTGCATTCTTGACAGGCGGGGGTAAGACAAGTGGTGCAGAACAATTCCAACACTTTCCCCTCATGCTTTTCACACATCCTTTTCACGGTTACCTTTGTCGTCGGATTACTGCTTGTAGGGACGTCTGTTAAGCTGTGCTGCTGCGAACTCTTGAACATCTCCTGAAGAAGAACCCTGCACTGCTCGCATATTAATTGACTGCACTCCAAACAACTAAAATGGGAAGATGTCCCCTCTGAATCAATGTTCCCACAAACCACACAGAGATTGAAGACCCTCCTCTTTTGTTGCTCTCCTTTTTCTTTATCCAGCTTTTCCATCAGTGTCGTGATGCAAAAGTCAAGTCGAAGGTCTGATATCCCCGCATCGGTAAGCACCGTTTCTTCCTGACACACTGGACAAGTGATCTTCCCTGGAGAGTCTGATCCTTCCTGATATGTCTCTAAACACTTCTCACAGAAACTGTGCAGACATGACAGCACACGTGGTGTTCTGAGTTGATCTAGACAAAAAGCACACTTCATGTCTTCAAGCAATGGAGAAGGAAACACTGCAGGGCTTTTAGCAGTCGCCATTTTCCTTGATCAGATGTTGTCTTTGTACGATGAAGGCCTAGCTACGCTATTTTACAATCATTCGAAGGAATTAGGCCTAAACTAGGCGTAATCATGTGAAACAACTTGGATATAAAACTTATAATCAAGACTCCTCCAGAAGGACTGTACTATAAGTTCCACTCTTTACGCATCATAAAATGTATTCTCATGGATGTAACACCAATCATAGATAAAGAAGAAAACAACGATTCAATCTCACGGCTGGCAGAATACCTTGTCAGTTAGCATACGCTTGAGAAGCAATGTCATATTCACGTTCAGTCTTAATATTAGTCTTTGAAACACTGGGCCTCTTTAAGTTTATTGCTGTCGATCAGGGGTACTTAGTCTTTGTAGGAATGATTCGCAGTGACGCACTCACAAGCGAGTATGTGTCGCTCGAAACAAGAGTTGAAAAGTTTCCATGCAACAGCTGAAAAATGAAAAGGACAATTCGTTTCAATAGTTCTTTTTTATTGGGAGCTTTTCTTTAATTGTTCTTTTGTTTTCTCTTTCCTTTTCAGCTAGAAACATCCGTATGAAGAAATACAGAAGGATTCACTATATATCATTTCCATGATCGATAAACAATTATGCATGATGTTTTCAGTAGGAAAAAGCAGCAGAGAGTACTTATTCTGAGAAAACTGCTATACATGTATAAAATATGTACGCCTATTTTTTCCGCATTATTCCATAGTCAGTATTGCCATATATTATGCCTCCGATTTAACCTTTTATTATAGTTTTGTATTTTATAGAAGTCAAAATATATTCAGGAGATTACTCGAATATCTCACAAAGAAATTGAGCTTTGTGGTCTACTTACATGAAGTGGGCAATATCTCGTTGCCTGATGCTTATTGCAGTTTTACTCTGGACAGCACTGCGTTAAACATTCAGCAGTCATTTCTAATTTCAATACGCAATGTTATCAGTAATAATATTGTCACGTTTCAGGTTTAACAAATGAAGACTTGCAAATGCCAAAATCATCCCATGGTAAGCCTCTTTCTCCCGACCTTTCTTTCAGAACAGAACATGAAATTGCTCTAGGTCTAGCAAACGAATATCTTGAGCTCAAAAGGTTTCATTTTTATAATGGGTATGCAAACAGACTTTGCAAGAGAGACGCTCTTTGGAGAATTGAACGAAGTAACCGGGCGTTTCCCGTTTTGTTCCTGAATAGGTGTATTGCGAAATTCGACTATGCTTTCGAAGATATTTCCGAAATCTTACCACGGAAATTAAGAGAAAATATCTCAAAGTCATCGTATGGCATCACATCAATAAATTGAGATCATGTAGCACGAGTCAAGCCATATAAGGGGCACTGGATCCATGGGGGGGGGGGCATCTCTCTCTCTCTCTCTCTCTCTCTCTACTTTAAGCTCCTCATACTTTCTGCCTCTTGTTTTTTTTTCTTTCT
Source organism: Heliocidaris erythrogramma (assembly GCA_025617745.1). Taxonomy (NCBI): domain Eukaryota; kingdom Metazoa; phylum Echinodermata; class Echinoidea; order Camarodonta; family Echinometridae; genus Heliocidaris; species Heliocidaris erythrogramma. The sequence continues at coordinate 6,129,772 of CM046871.1, read as the reverse complement.
TTCTTTTCAAAAAAAATCATTTTCGCCACTCAATATCGGGCCATTGTACGAGGGGATGGCCTGTGTTATCGTGATTTACATTAACTTAAATCTAATAATTATTCCAACTCATCATGTTTGATCTTGAAATATCATCACATTCTTTAATGATTAGAAGTAAGGAAATAAGAAATTTCATAATTTCAATGCGAAAATATCCAAGAAAATTTGTTCGCTCGCATTGTTATTATCAATTGAGGGGTTCCGTCCATCGGCGTAGATCCGTGCATTCCTTCTCTTCATTAAAAAAACATTTTGGGATGCTGTGAAATGCAAGTTTTACAGACAGATTTCTGAAAAGTCCCAGGTTTGGGAGGGGGATACCCCTCCCACACCCTCCCCAGCTCTGTCGCTTTGCGTATCTAGGGGGCAGGGGGCTTGTTCCCCGGGCGTCACTTGGAGGGGGGGCAAAAAACACAAAGGAGAGAGAGAAAAGGGGGGAAATGAAGAAACGTCATAATCCTTACGGATTATAATCTGTATGCGCCCCCGAATCCGCATTGTAAATGCACTAAATATCTAGTTTTTGAAGGTTTGAAATGCGAAAAATTCCAAAGCTCGGTAACCGCTTTGCTCGCTATATCATGTAAGTTTCATAATGACTCCTGCTAAATATTGCGCCCCCAATATAGGATAAAGTGTATAAAACAGCATTTGCAAAGGTTCTCAACTTTAGGTAGCCTTGCTGAATTTCTCGACTCTTTCACAAGCCTATATAGGGTATTCGTTAGTTTTGCTCCTGATTGTAGAAGTTATTGGATAGAAAAACGTTTAGCAATGTATAAAATTCGAGATTTTCTACCGCTGATTTGCGGTGGTCAATTGCAAAATTTCCGCTCGGTCGCTTTGCTTCCTCGCCAACGTAGATAGGTTTGGGCACTCCGGGGGGGGGGGGGGGGTGGGGGACGTAACTTCATTTTTTTTTGCCCCGGGCGCCCCCTCGCCAGTCACCCCCACCCCCCTCCCAATCGTGAACACGGATCGACACCCCTGGTTATATACTCTAAAATACTCTAACGAATGAAAAAACTGCAATACGACAAATATTGTTTTCAAAGGTGCATGCTTATCCCCCCCACCCCCCCCCCCCCCACCCCCCCCCCCCCCCCCCCCATTCTTACAACTTCAAGTGCTATTATCCTCTCTCTTTTTTATCCTGTTGTACTGTACTTGCAAGTACTGTTGTAATCCCCGTTTCTCTCCCTCTCCTATAGCATTCCAGTACTGGGTCTATCCATCTTCTGTCACCTTTGGCTACGATTTCTCCTTCACATTGAAGCACTATAATTTCTCCTTCGTCTATATAACCTCTGAAGTATTATTCATTTTCACTTAAATCAATCTATCTTCTATCACCTTCAGTTAAACTACCTTTTCTTCTTAAAAATCACCTTTCCCTGATCTTCCTCTTATATCATTTTCCATTAATCTCATTTATTTCCTCCCTCTTCTATCACCTCCCAGTCCTTTTCCTTTGCTGCTAGCTATTACCTATCCTTTTCTCTCACCAGAAGTACTCTCTTTTCACCTTTCCTTCCTCTCTGCTACATTTCCTTCGATTTTTTCTCTGGTTCCCTTTACAGTGTATCTTTGAATTCTCTCTAGTTCTCTCCGTTGTCCATGTTTCTCCCACTACATGTACTCTGTAAATGCAAAAGAGCTAATTCTCACTCTTTTTCCCGCTCCTCAAGGAGTGTGATTAGGGACCAGTCCTTGTGGAGTGAAATTTGGAGCTAATTTTTTTCTCGAAGTTCTCGAAGAGAGTGAATCAATTCCGTCCTTTTGGAGTGACCTGTCCATCTTTTGAGAGTGAAATTTAGCTCCCTAAAAGAGTGAAGATAATTTGTTTTGAATGGGGAATTTTTTGAGATTTTTGATTTTTGATTTTTTTGAACTCTTTTGAGAGTGAATTTTAGCTTTAGAGAAAGTAGTACTAGTCTTAGTTTCAGGTAAAATTTTAAATTAATATACAGGCCATCATAATTATGGAGGCACATCGCTTGATAATTTCATTTTGAAGGGAAAATTTTCACTCTTTTGAGAATGAATTTTAGCTCTTCAAGCATGCATGCACACATCCACGCACCTGTGCAAGAGTGAATTATGCCTCTTTATACGAGTGAATCATATGGAAGCACATCACTCTTTTTAGAGTGAACTTTAAGTCTTTTCGAGAGTGAATTATGGCTCCTTATAAGAGTGAAATAATTTCATTTTGAAGGGAAAATTTTCACTCTTTTGAGAATGAATTTAAGCTCTTCAAGCATGCATGCACCACGCACCTTACACACAACTTGACATATCTTTCTCTACATGTGCAAAATTGCCTCTCACAATACCAAACCAAAAAAATAAGCCCCCCCCCCCCCCCCCCCCCTCTTTTCAATATAACTCGAGAAATATTAGATGAAATTCATTCATTCAAAAAGCAGTACGCAGAATGCACATTTTCATTGGTCATTTGCTAATAGTTGATTATTTACGTAGCAAAATTATGGTTTATATTGCAGTCAGTACAAGATTTTTTTGCACTTTTCGTTTTTAATGCAGTGTTTACATGTGTATACTTGTGTCAATTCCTCTCTTTCGTTCCTGTAAAGACAGATAATTTGCCATTCAAATTCAAGAAACTGCAGTCAAAATCACAATTTTTCAATGCTGTTACTTTGAATTTTAATTGCAAGTTATGCGCCTGAACATGAACAAAAGAAGTGAATACACAGTGAGTACACAATGTACGTCCCACATTGCATTACGACACGCAAAGTGCAACTTATTTTCCTGTACCAACTGCAGTAAAAAAAAAAATTATTATGAAAACATAATCAATTGTTCACAAACAACCTATCATAATGTTGATAAGGAAATTCTGCATATTTTGCTTTTCAAATGAACATATTTTGTCTAATATTTCTTGAGTTATATTAAAAGATGTCAGGGGGAAATTACTTGTTTGGTTGAGTATATTTAATGAAATACACGTAAATCACTTTAATGAAGTAAAAGTAAAAAGCACAGACATAGGGTAGTCAGATAATTATACATTTATTTCACTCGATTTTCTCTCAGGGCTACAGATGGTCCATATGAATGTATGCATATATACATGATGCATACTACATGTACTGTCAAACATATAAAAGGCGGTACATGTATAAAATTGAGGAAAAGTAAAATCGACTACATGTACAATGATATAAAAAGAAAGAACATTATGTACAAAGTCTGTTCAATTTATACATATTTACATTCATCAAAAAACATGTAACATACAGGTGTACATTATAGTATCTACCCAAATTATTAATAAACAATTTAACAAACACTATGTTGCATGTTATTGATTTCAGACAATAATGACGATGATGATTATAATAATACATGTAATAATAAAAATAACAATAATCATAATAACAATAATAATAATAATAATATTGATAATAACAATAATAATAATAATAATATTGATAATAACAATAATAATAAAAGTCATTCATACTATAAACTAATGAGTATCATACAGCTTACAAAGAAGTTGAACAAAGACAATGTATAGTAAGACATTTATCTTCATTATTCCTTTAACAGGGGAATGTAGTATCAAACTGTCGATATGACAAATTCCTTAGATCTTTGGCGAAAAAAAGAAAGAAAAAGAATCTGATCAGTGAAATATTTTTGAAGGACAATGACATTTAAAGGGAATCTTGAGTTCTGGGAAAAGTGAAAATAATTTGTGAGCTTTCTCATTCCTTTCATGTAAATTTGGAAGAACATCATAGTAGAAACATCCTCTGAAAAGGATTGCTCTTCAAATGCTCTTATATTCGGAATATGACTTCGAAATAGCTGAAATGTTTGGGCCGAACATTCATGCCACTTGTGTGTGTAGTCCCATATACCCATATCTGTGTGCAATACATGTGCTTTTCAGCGAGATTTGGTACATTTCTT